>DF371394.1:2253-13043 GCA_000787875.1 Solanum virginianum
AATAGTCATGTCGGAGTTGGTAAGTGCCTTTATGTGCCAAGGAAGACTCTAGATTTCATGCCAAGTAATACGAAAGCAAATAGCCTTACATACCTCACTATACGACCTCGCTATTACCTTGGGATAACCTTTCCTTCCTCCAAATATTTAGATACAAAATAGTAAGTAATAAAACTAGCATTAGTAGCCAATAAACACATCTTGGCAACCCAATCTTATACATAAATAACACA
Source organism: Solanum virginianum (assembly GCA_000787875.1). Lineage (NCBI taxonomy): Eukaryota > Viridiplantae > Streptophyta > Magnoliopsida > Solanales > Solanaceae > Solanum > Solanum virginianum. Next base: position 2,487 of record DF371394.1, read on the forward strand.
CGGGCAGCAAGCGTCTAGTTATAACTCAAGCGTATTCTTCCAATGTTTTTGCCTCTAATCGTATTTTCTAGTATACATTCTCATATACACATTATGTAAATCCTATTGTAGCACTGTAACAGCCTCATAATATTCCACAAAATAGAACACATAACAATTCTATACAACACACAAATGGACAGCATAACGTTATATCTTTTCGCTACATTTTGACGTCGGCAATTCCAACTCTATTCCAACATTACCAAAACTGTTTTCAACACATTTATACATTATATCAGTGTTCAAACAGTCTCTGGAAAGTACCAAATCAATCATGAAAGAAGTGAGGCAATAACCCTATATACATCAGCCCACAAGTTCCAATCAAGAACACAATTACGACATCATAAAAGAAGTCACTTCTATGGACTGTAAAAGCAGTGAAACAGCCTGGTTATAATACTACTAACCCAACCTTTGCTACATACATAAGTCTTACCTTATATTCAGCCAACCAAGAAGAAAAAACCTTCTAATTAACAAGTAAAAATGCACAAAAACGTTTCAACATATGCTGTCCAATAATTCCAGCGTCAATACAACCAACATAATCTCTTGTTTGTCATGAGAAAACCATACTAAATACATACTTAAACTTGCTTACCTTAGCCTTCAAGATTAAGGTCTCCTTCAAGAACCCTAGAGGGTTATTTTGGCTACCCTTTGAAGTGAAGAAAGGAGAGAAAATTGCTCCTTAAGAAAGATGAAAATTGTCCCAAACGTTTAATGAAATGTGTTGTTGTTGTGGAGCTCTTTTAAAGGATACTTTGGCCGACTTTGGCTTGGATTTTTAATCACATAATACCCTTTATTGGTGAGTTGGTGATGCAGCATATTGAGCCTTAAACTTGAGCCAAAATGGGTCACAAAGTTGATGGACTTGGGCTGCCTATTTTCCAAATTCCTCTTCACTTAACTTTCTTCCTTTGTTTAGGGTTATAATCCCCTCAATTTGACACAAAACCTGTATACACACAACCTTCTTAAACGTTAGACACACATATCGCCCTTTAATGCGAGATCCAAACACTTTTAAAAATTGGCATTAATTTGAAAGTCCATATCATATTTCATGTGCATAGTACACATACATGTAATATGTGGGGTGTTACGGAAAAGTGAGTAGGAAATGGGTCTAACCCGAATGTTAGAGCAACCGTAGCAAAATCCAAAATTCCAAAGTGATAAAAAATAGGGAGAATTTCGCGCCCCAGGCGCGACGCGCTACGAGCATGCCTCAGTCTTAAATGTGCCCAATTTTTTTTACCCAGTCTAAGGCTTTTGGATCTTGGGCTTAAGTCTTCCATACATGAAAATACCCATACTTAGTCATATTTCACTTTCATATCATACAAAACATTCCCCAATAATCTCTCAAACACTTCCGGATCTCAAGAAACTCATTTAAGCTTCAAGCTCTCACTCAAATCTAATTCAAGCTTATTTATGTCATTTAAGACCATCATAGGTCCCCTATATCAAGCCACGTTTAAAGGAATTTCTGTTGACTAAGTTTTGCACAAGTACAGGTAGGTGGGTTAACTTTAAATGGGCATATCTCTTAGAACTGAGTGGCCCAAAACCTACTAAATTAAAGCTCCTTGAATTAGCTTTCCTATGCACTTGGTTTCACCTTATTTAGAGTTTGGATGAAGAAGTTATGCCCGTTTTCATAGAACTTGTATATGCAGGGATATATATGTGTTTTTGTCAAATTCCATTTTATTAATGGCATTTCGTAAATCTAGTCATTTCTATTGGTCTTTTGGGGATTCCTATGCTATCTTAACACTTCCTAAGGACCTAAACCCTCTTTCTAAAGATCAAATTCACACTCCCAATTGGAATACATTCTCAAATTCTCCCAAGAGCCTCCATCAAGACCCCAATACAAATTCAAGGAAACTCAAGAACTAATTGTGGATTTCAAGATCCCATTCCAATCTTCAACTCTTTCTCAACTCAATTTCAAGAAATTAAAGGTCTAAGGTATGTGGGTTTCATTCATGGGTACCTTTGACCCATGAAGCCCAATCTTCGATTACTATAAAAATTAAATGTTTCCAAGTTGTGGTGCTTATGGGTATTATTCATTAGAGATTATGATCATATACTATATTGGGATTTCATGAAAGTTTGATTGAAAATACAGGATTACTCATTTTTAAGTCTATACCATGAGATGATTTACCTATTATGATTATGCATGTTTTAAGTTATAGAACTATGATCTCTCTAGATATTAGATGAAGGGTTTTGATGTATATTGCATGAGGGTATTACCAAGTATTGGTGGATGGTTTTACATTGAATTTACTTGCATGATTTTACTCTTGAATTGCATGGTTTTATACTAGCATTGCATAACTACCAAGTGTTTGATAAAATGTCCGGTTAATGTATCTTGAGTTGTTGAAGGCCTAATGCTTGGCATATGAGTTAAGTGACTTTATAATTATGAAAGGGTGATATGTATATGTTGATTTCATGAAAAGTATCTATAGTGTTGGAAGTTGATTATTTGCCCCGTTCGGGGGGTAGTAGGCCCGAAATACCATGTTAGGGAGTATGTACCTCAATTACCTCGCTCGGGAGGTAGTAGACCCGTGCAACCATGTTGGGGGGTTTGTACCTCAATTGCCTCGCTCAGGAGGTAGTATGCCCGTGCAATCATGTTGGGGCATTTGTACCTCAATTGCCTCGCTCAGGAGGTAGTATGCCCGTGCAATCATGTTGGGGCATTTGTACCTCAATTGCCTTGCTCGGGAGGTAGTAGGCTAGTGCAACCATGTTGTGGGGGGGAGGGGAGGGGTTGTACCTCAATTACCTCGCTCGGGAGCTAGTAGGCCCGTGCAACCATGTTGAGGCGTTTGTACCTCAATCGCCTCGCCAAGGAGGTAGTAGGCCTTGGACTCTCTTCCTACACATGTAAGATGTTCTATGTAAGCATGTTTACTTCAAGTATCATTCATGCATGTCATATTGTTATATGTTCATCTATTGCCTAATTATGCATTTTGACTATTTTGCCTATCTATTATTACATTGCATCCTACATACTTTATATATACCTTATGATGAACCCCTGTATATACCAGTATATATCGATCTTATATATACAGTATAAAAACTCATCAAAAAATTATACTGTATATATAAGATCGAGTTTTTATAATTACTGATATATAACTTATGATGAACCCTGTCAACATAAGTCAAGGGCTTGGTCCAGCGGTACGAGGGTTCAAGATTTCGGGAAATGTCTATCACTTCGTCAGTCCAAATCCAGCTAACATCATAACAATCCCTTTTTTTTACATCATTTCAAGGGTAACTAGGTCGGGTTTGTGCTTGAATAGTTAGTCATGTTTTACTTAATTCTTAGTTACAATAGTAGCAATGTTTAGATAGGTAGCAAGTTGTCATTTTTTTTCTTTCAGTTAATAATAATATGAGCCACAAGCTCAAATTTTAATTTTTGAAAAATCTATTTTCATATTATTTCTTTTCTATTTTCATAAAATTTAGTAAATAACTTTTATTAGTTTTCATAATTAAAATTTTAAAAATGCATTCTCTTACACTCATTTTATGTCAAAGATCTAATTTATATTTAATTAAAAAATAATATAATTATAAAAAAGATAGAATAAATGGTATGGAATTTGGAAATATTCTTAGGTTCTTCTACTGCAGATTTATGATCACAACTCAATAATAAAACATCCTCACTATTAAATTTTTTTTAAAAAAATTATTATGTTATTTTAATTTTTTTTTTTGGATAGTATAATCTTTTTGTTCCTTAGTTTCAAAAATTGAATATATATATATATACACACACACACACACAACAAAGATGGAGACAAGACCCATAATTAAATTAAAGAAATACATTCTCTCATACTCATTTTAGTATTATGCCTAATACATACTTTTTTGATTTTATTGTTCGTATTCAGATAGAGTAAAATTTTATTTAGTTGCTTATATATGATTTGACCCATTTATATTTGATCCGACCCAACCCATTATTTTTTGTGAATACTATTGTCATGTTTACTTATCTTTTTGAACCCCCTCGATGAAAAGTTTGCTTCCGCCACTGTTTGTGATTGCCCTTGTATTAATTAAATACTATTTTACTCTTATTTAATGTACATTACTTGTTTTTTTAGTTCTTCTAGTTGGTTAAGCTTATTAACTATCATGGATAAAATAGGAAAAATAGTGTCATTTATGCATTGATTTTGTGAAATGACATATCTAAAGGACCATTTATTTATAATAAGGACGACATATAAAAGGGACCAGAGGAAGTACTACTAGCAAGAAAGAAAGATGATTGGGTGATTTCTTGAGTATATTTTCGTATATATAATTTGATTTTAATAGTACATCCGCATAAGGATTCAATTTTTATTTTCATTTTTTGAAGTGTTTTAAATAGTTATAATATTTTCATAATGGAGGAAACTATTTTTTTTTAATATTAAATTTTTTTTATATTTGATTGGTCAAAGATTTAGAAAGATTGTTTTTTTAATAGGAAAACAAGTTCTTAAAATATTTTTGTTTTGGGTAATTATCAGTACTTCATTATTCACCAAAGTGGAATATATATATAAAGAAATATATAATTGTCAAAACAAGTCAGTTCAGCCCCACCCAGTCCAAGCCTCGCGGGCTAAGAGATTTGGAGGGCTGGATGGGTTGGCGGTTCATTTGAAAGGCCCTTAAAATGAACGGCTCAAGGCAACCCTAGTAGGGTCGTGGGTTGGGGCCGACCAGCCCTTCTCTTTTTGAAAAAATTATTCTTTTTCTTTTCAATCTAAATTTAAACTTGAAATTTCATCAGCATATTAAATTTTTCGACATGCCTAACAGAATTATATGAAAGAACAAAATAATTACAATCATAATATGCATTATACATATGATTAGTGATGCTTTTAATTACAATCTCATATCTAGAATATCTAACATCAAGAAATGAGAAGATTTTCAAATTAAATATAACAAACAATGATCATATTTGAGTCATCCTATGACTAAAGAAAAATAATAATCTTTTTTAACAAATAAATAAGTAATTAAATATAACAAACAAATTCTATGACTAAAGAATTTTTTTTTTTACGAATAAATAAGTAAAAAAAAATTTGAAAAAACAAACTTGTAAGCTAAAAAACTATTATGCCTTATAACTTTAGTTATTTTACTTTAAATTAAATATATTTTTGTTTTGGGTACTTATCAGTATTTCATTATTCACCAAAGTGGAATATATATATATATATATATATATATATATATATATATATATATATAATTGTCAAAACGGGTCAGTTCAGCCCCACCCAGCCCAAGCCTCGCGGGCTAAGAGATTTGGAGGGCTGGGATGGGTCGGCGGTTCATCTGAAAGGTCCTTGAAATGAACGGCTCAAGGAAACCCTAGTAGGGTCGGGGGTTGGGGCGGGGCCAGCCTTTCTGTTTTTGAAAAAATAGTTCTTTTTCGTTTCAATCTAAATTTAAACTTGAAATTTCTTCAGCATATTAAATTTTTTGACATGCCTAACAGAATTATATGAAAGAACATAATAATTACAATCATAATATGCATTATACATATGATTAGTGGTGCTTTTAATTACTATCTCATATCTGGAATGTCTAACATCCAGAGATCGAAAGATTTTCAAATTAAATATAACAAATAATGATTATATTTGAGTCATTCTATGACTAAAGAAAAATAATATTTTTTTTTACAAATAAATAAGTAAAGAAAATTTGAAAAAACAAGCTTGTAAACTAAAAAACTATTATGCCTTATAACTTTAGTTATTTTACTTCAAATTAAATAATCATTTGGCCCATGGGCCGATCCCAGCCCGTCCTCAGTCAAGCCTTAAGGGCAAAGGACTTAGTTGGGCCGAATTTATAAGCCCTGATTCTAAATGGCCTTGAAAAAAATCATATCCTAACCCTACCCCAATAATGGATAGTGCTAGGCCGATCCCATAGGCTAAGCCCATTGTGACGGCTCCAGGAGCCATTGTATCTTCAATATGTTAATTAGAGGAAGACTATGATCCTTCAAAGTTTATGATCAAGCTACAAAAATTGTTTCAGCCAATGAGAAATTGAGTATACGAGATCTAAATAGCTCGTGAAACTAAGATATTTGGTATTTCAAAGATGAACAAGCAATTGAGCATGGACGTGAAATTTATGTGCTTAAAGTAGCCATCTACAAATATGTTTCTTAACAACATCAAATTCTTTTTTTTTTTGGATAAATCAAGGGTTTTTCGTGACCCTTGCCTTGTTTTTTTTTTCCAAAAAAAAAAAGAAAAATATTGATACTCTTACAAGTTATTTGGTGATCATTTCCTTTTTTTCTTATGTAACAACTCATCTTGAGATGAGAAGTCCCACATCGGCAAAATAAGATGTTGGGTATATAAGTAAATGGTTGGTCTATATACTATGAGGCGTCTTTTGGGATGAACCCAAAGGGACAAATCCGTGATAAGCTAGACTCAGGAGCGGACAATACTTCTCGTTACATTTTATATATAAAAAATATTTAGTACTTTTATTTTTGATAAGGTTATGATACAGTTAAAAAAGAAAAAAAAACTCGTCAAGAAAAAGTTATAATATTTTTTAAGTTTTATTTTTGAGAAAAAGTACAACTGTTTACATGAATTGTGTTTTATTTATATTAGATATTTGTTAGGAATTGAAAAATATAAGAAAATGAAGCGAAAGAGGAATCAATGGAAGAGAAATGGTGAATAACATATGAAAAAATATAAATTTAATTCACTATCCAAGTGTTAAAAAGAACAATGTAATCTCACACAATTATTATTGGTTGTGTCTCTGCTGTTATAAAAATTTTCATGCGACACTAAACAACAAACCTACCTCCACTTCATATTAAATTAAAATGACGTAGGAGTATTGACATCACCAAATCTAGAAGATGAGGCTTATAACAAAAATGAAATTCAAGCCACTCAAATGGAACTCAACCACTTGTATAGATCACATTAAATGCCACTTTTTTAAAGATTGTTTCTTCCCCTACTTTTTGTCTTCCCTTACTTTTTGTCCTATGTTGTTTTGTTTTACTTGATTAAAAAAGATGATTATTGGTGCACCAAATAATGTGGACACTTATTTTAATCTACACAAAGAAACAGATAGGAAAAAGTTAATGATAAGAATTTTAGAACGTGAAGCATCCAAGGATGACTCAGCTGGTCAATAAAATAGGTGAAAATAATCACTTAAAAAAATTAAAATTATTGTAGAAATAAAATTATGTTACTTTTTTGATTTATAGAGGCAAATTCAAGATTTAAATTGTATACATATTTTTGTAAGTTTATGGTTCACATATACTATTTGTTGCAATTTAAATAAACTTTTACCCTATTAGTGTATATTTTGTATTGAAAATACTGAATTCAAATAAATTGAAAAAACTAAAGTTGCCCCTAGCTATCTGTCTGCTAAAGTTTAACGGATTGAGTTGCGTGATTTGTCTGTTAGTAAGAGATAGCAGGTACTTTGTGAAGTGCACAATAAAAAATAGCTGGTACTTTGTGGAATGCACAAAAAAAAAAATAGCAGGTGCCTTGTGGAACTCACAAAATAGTTCAAACGCAATAACAACAACAATAATCACCTCACTGTAGTCTCATGAAACATGATTTTGGAAGGATAGTGTATAAATATCTTACCTTTATTTTGAAAGTAGAGATCAATGGACAATCTGCTCAATGAAAGAATATTTCAAAATAGTATGGGAAAAATAAATAACATAAGTGACAAAGTCGTGACAAACTACAATAGAATTTATGACGAATCATTTTGAATAGTATAATTATAACAAGATAATACCATAATCGAAATATAAAAGGCAAAGGGCAAAACTAAAAGGGCATCAGGGTGTTCACTCGAACCCCTTTAGCAGAAGACTAGCTCTAGAGGATGATTCAGTAATTACGGAATTCAAATTTCACCTTGATATTCCAAATTCAAATAAAATAGTAATATAATAACTCTGCGGACTATTTTACCACCGGTCCCTATTAAACTGGTTCAAACGCGAAAAAAGACAATAAATACAAAGTGACAAAAGAATAAATAGTTCCAATATTTGACAATTAATAGATCCCAATATTTCTTGATTAATTATAAGAAAGAAGAGATATAGAGATTATTGAGGAATGAGGAAAATAGGAGAAGCATCAAAAGGCTTGCTACGCAGGAGAGATGATGCTGGGCGATAGAGATATAGGAATATTGGCCAGCATCATACTCCTGCATATTAAGCCTCAAAAGATGCTATATAAATACTACCGTCATGGTTATATATTTCAGCTCACTGCTACTTTGTTTTTTGATAGGTTTACAAGGAGGTAGAGGACAGACGCTTTGGGAAATATGGGTATTGAAGAATCTTAACAACTTGTAGGTTCCTAATTTTAAAGTGATTCCTGCTGTACTTCGTATATCGAATAAACTTTCTTTTTTCTTTCGAAAAGAAAATGATCTTGCTTCAGGGAGTAGGAAAAAAGAAAAGTTTGTGTCAAGTGTTATTACTTTGCAAAATGATTTGATCCATCAAATGGCAGTCGAAGGACGTTGGCACCGGTAGAAAGTCTTTTCCTTTTTCCTCTTCAAAACACACGAAGAATTTGTTATTTTCGTTTTGTAAGTGCAGTAGATCACTATCATTTCTTTCCTTTGTTGGATCTTATGATTCCAACAAGTTCAATTCCAAGATCATATGGCTTCTGTTTGCGTTTGATTTGAATTTGCCCCATCCAAGTGTAAAAACTAAAAGAAGTACTTGCTCTGTTCCAATTTATGATACACATTTTTCATTTTAGTTCTTTAAAAAAAATAAGGGATTCAGGAGTCTCCATTATTTTTATGAAATTTCATTTCAATATGATGCACATATTTCCTTTCGATCCCACTGCACCAGCACTTGGATTCTCAAAAGCAGAAAAGTTTCAAAAACTCTTTAATCAGTGTGGCTGAGAAATTGTCTCTCCCTCTTCCGAGAGTTTCGCTGTTTGTTGTTAGAAGAATTACAAAGAAATTCAAATATTTGCGGCGTGGATCTTTTAAGAGCAATTGTTCGTATATACTTGATTGCTGCCTTTTCAAATACTATTAAAAATTAAAGTTTTCTAAAGATAAACATAAGTTACTACATATTATAATACTAGTTTAGGGTACCTACTTTTCAAATACTCCATTCTCAAAGGCACTCATGAAATCGGAATAGCACAAGGTCATAATGTGCTGACTAGTAAGTTCATGTTAACACCTTGATTATTATGTGTGAGCAGTAATATTTTATTTTCATTAAGCAGTTATAGTTCAAGTCTGAGATCACTACGACTCTGGAGTAAGATTTACTGTTTCACTTAGTGAAGGTTCAATGCAGAGCACACTTTTATTATGCATAATAGTCTTCCTTCAACTGATAGACTCTCTATAATATTAATAAATAGTGAGGAATTCTTGTAGATGCATTTATTAATTTTTTTTAACATTATCATTCTTTTTACTTTGTAAATGATGGCTGACAACTTTACTTTGACGTTAGGCCATTTATTATTTTTAATGTTCCTAATGCTCCTAATGCTCCACTAAGTTGTTCTATTATTTTCTTATTTAATACTCCTTCGGAGCAGGCCAAGAGGTAATGTGAGCTTCTATAAATTGGCTGAGCTCTCTGCTAAAATTGTATACGGAGAAACAAGAGAGCAATCTGCTCAAGTACACAGAGCAGAAAAACGAGAGAATACATATATAATATATATTGTTTACATAATAATTTTGAGAGTTTTATTAGTTGAAGAGAGGTGTTTTTATTGTGGAGCTTAAGACTTAACTTTTGTCTAGAGTTGTTGAGTTACACATTTTTTGTGAAAAGGTTGTTGTATCCTAGAGGGGACAAGTCAAAGAGAATACCACTGGACCGATGAAAATATTTTGCTACAGTGAGGTTGAATCTCTTTAAAGAGAGCGAGATATTTGCGCCTCAGCCTGAACAATTATGTTCATCACTTTTATTTTTCAATTGTAATTTTGTAATGTTATTTTAATTTTCACCAACAATTTTAAGGATATTCAAATGGCTACAATTGAAAAATTTACGGATATCAAGATGGGGGATCTCAACAAGTCATTCCGGTTCAACGGTAATTGGTTTAAGAGGTGGACGGGTAAAGTACTTTTTTACTTAAATCTCCTCAATGTTTCTATGTGTTAACTGAGAAGAACCCGAATAAAATTGATATCCTCTCCACGAATAATGATGAACATATTTCTCATCAAGAGAAATATGATAAATATAATGATGAATAACTATCGGTATTATCTTCTTAATTGTCTATCTGATAATTTTTATGATTATTATGATAGAACTTACTCTAGTGCAAAAAAAATTTGGAAAGCCTTGCAGAGCAAGTATGATAC
>DF371391.1:0-10254 GCA_000787875.1 Solanum virginianum
ACAAACCAAACCTTCTACGACTCTTGAGGGATCCTATATACCAAGTTTGAAGCCTTAGAATTGAAGAAAGAAGAAAAACACAAAAAAAATTTGTGTTGTTACTGTAGCGGCAGTAGCCGAGTTCAATTCTTGTAGCATGTAAGAATGTATAAATAATAACACATGCTCCTTTTTATTGAAATAATATCTTGGTTAACAATAAACTTGAACCAATCACAACATTGCACACTTAGTTTCAGGAATTGAATTTTTTCTCCACTTGTAAATACATAATGAAAGATTTAATATCCTTGGTCTTGTAGTGTACACTTGTACAAGTAATTATCCCCAAGCTCATAATGCCCTACATACAAAGATTCCAACTTAAATCCTCAAATTCCTCAAAAGTGCACTTAAGTGTCAAACACCCTGAAAATGGCACTAGCGATCTCAAATGTTCGCCATGGTACCAAAACACAAATGTACGGGTTCTATCACTAAGGATATGTGTATGATATGCTAAGAGGCTTATTTGGGGTTCCTTGGAGTTTCTCTTTTGCCATGTCATGTCTAGGCCTTATTTTGGGTCGTGACATAGTCAGCCAATGGAAAAGATCGTATTACTTAACTTGAAGCTATAGAAAGAGCTTTTGTTGCTAAAGACTCTTGATAGATAACAATACTACTTTGTATTACTAGTTAAAAATATTTGAGCAAATAGTGTAGTGTAAACAACTTTGTATAGAAGATGTAGATTAGATTGTAGATTTGATAAGAAGCTTGTAATTGCTCTCTTTTGGAAGTGGACAACATACCCTTAATGGTGATGTACACAATATACCAATTTTTAACACACACATATTTATATACTACTTTTTGGATATGCATGTCACACATGTAATCCGTCTAAATAAATTTAAATTTTAATAAATCATATTATATTAAAAACTATCATTGTGTTACAAATAAAACTATCCTTAAATTAAATAACAACAAATAGGACAAAAATAATGGTGAATAGAAGCAAATCTTCAAAAGAGAATTGGTGAATGTGACATTCTAGCATCCTACAAGACTTTCATTGTTATATAAAATTCAGTTACAACTAACACAAATTCCAAGACTAAACTTAATGGAACTAAGTAACTAGCATTTAATGGAACTAAAGATAATTGTTCATATAAACAACACATCATTAGTAAATAGTAATTTAGGGTAACCCAAAAAAAGTAGTCACTAAAAAAAGCATTTTCTCAAAATAATATAATTTCCCATGACAATTGCACTATAATCTAAGCTACACCTATATCAAAGAATAGAGTTTGTTGAGGTACAAAAGAATTCCAATGAAGATGTTACCTTTTCAGCCCCTTTTATAGTGAAGTATCCCGCATGAACAAATTCACAGTCAGGCTTGTCAACACAATTCATCAAGCTCAATTTTGAGTTAATCGTACATTCACAGGGATTCTCCCAATCAAGACATCCGATCTTTTGTCTTCCACTTCACACTCCTCATCATCAAATCGGTCTACAACAATTTAAAATTTTTCACTTCTCACTAGCTTTTTTTTATACACCTAGGCGGCCAAAGAAACTAAAAAGAATAAGAAAAATAAATGAGATGTTGGATGTATTATCAAATAAAGCTTGGATATTGTGAAGTTCACATAAATGATAGTAACAAGTATTAAAGAGTATACGATATTCATATGTCTGTTCCATAAAAAAATCCATTGTGTGTGCTCAGATAGAAGTTTTCTGTAAATATATAGCCATGCTATGAAATTAATGTTAGGGCAACGAGTCAGTCGTGTACTAGCTAAGGAGTATACCAAAAAAAGAAGAACTATTACAATCTGGCCCATTCAAAATGAATAAATGTCAAATAAACAGAAAGAAGTTGATACACATAAAACTACATATTATACGGAGACATCATTTTTTCTAATATTAGACAAAAGCAACATTCCTAACCTGAACATGAGTCTCAACCATAATCCTGCCAGAATAGGTCATGTTCTGGAGGCGAGCATGTCGTGGCTATAGATCCAATAACTCTTTCCTGGTATCTGCAGAAACATTCTCCCCAACCCAAAACTTTGGCCACACAAGGGTTACTTTTCTAAACTTCACAGAAGTATGCTTCTAATCATAATCATCTCTGTATGATAGATCATAACCTGGCTCAACATGGATCTCCCCAATCAAGTCAAATGCCCTTTGAATTCCATGGTTAATAAAGTCATTATATGAATTAATCTGATGACTGATTAAACCATACTTGTCAAAAAAATTAGTTGATACCTTTTTATAGAAGTTTTTCAGGAAATTTTCACCTAACTCTTTAACTAAAACCATATCATCCTCCTAATCATCTTTATCTACTTCAAAAAGATCATCAGTATCACAACCCATCCTTGTTGATCCACTACTACATCTCATTTCTTCCATAATGTCAGAAATTGTCATCTAAATAAAAAGCCTGCATCAAACACAATATCAAGGTGCATCATAAAAATTGAAAAACTCAAAGATCCAAGACATTCACCAACACTTGTGAAAACAAAAAGTTAAATGAAATGTATAAGATCTCTTCAATCTTTCCTTATTTTCTCCACTTCTAGAAAACTCAGGCATTTTCTGAAATGTATAACCAATTTTATAGGGATTTCAATCAAATCACCTCTACCCCCTAACCATAAAAAAAGGAAGCAGAAACAGAAGAATTCGACATACAAGAAGAATCAGAGAACCATTTAACTTTTTCCATACTTTCTACTACCAAAATTATCTTCGTCTCTAAAACACTAGTGCATTTTAGATTCACCTTATTCTAAACATTGAAACCCAATGAGAAAGTGCTAATAAAATTGAATTATAACAATATCATTAAGAACGATGAAAACACAAAGATTACTTTAAAAATTGCAAAAAAAAACTATCCCTGCATTTTAGAATGCTTTAGGAGAAAATAAAAGAAGCTGAAGAAATATTTGAAGCATACAGAGTCTACTTTGCTTTGTTTGTGTTGCTTTTCATTGGGATAAAATTTTGGAGAGGCTTTTGCAGTCGCACCAACATATTGATCATAAGTACTAACTCAATAAAAGTGAGGATTGTGCTAATAAAAACACACATTATAATTACGTACTCCCTATGTCAATTCATGTGATAAAGAGTTTAAGGGGGCATTTGGATCAACTTTTTAAAGTGGTTTATATGTTAAAAGCCAAAAGCTAATTTACGTTTGGCTTTTATAGTGACCATCCAAGTCATTTAAGTGATCCTGTGAATATTTTTATCGGTTTGAGCATTTGCATAGTGACCATGAATTATTTATAACTTATTGGCACTTATTGTTCGGTCTTTGGGTGAATCATTTGAGAATTACACAACTTTTTGAGTTAAACAACAGATTGTAATTGTCAATGAATTTTCTGATAAAATCCTAGTAAATGGCCTTGGAGTGGAATTATGATTATTCCATCAGCTCCAGAATGGCCATATTAGGCTAGGAGTATGTTTGGTGAAAATATATTGAGTTTGCAAATTTAGCCTCCGAAATAGGTCAATAGTTGACTTTAGTCGATTTCCTTGGAAAGTGTGCCCCATGTGGAAATTTTGATTTCACCGTTGGATCGACAACATCAAATTTAGTCTAGAAGAACCTTTCATTTGGTTCTTGAAGTTTTTGGGTGTATTTTGGCCCCTTCGATAAACTTTGATATTGAGAAATAGGACCCACATTGGAATAAAACAACTTCTAATGGGAATTTTAACTACACCGTTGAGTTTGGAATATTATTTCTGAAAAGATTTCTTATATGGGTTGTATGATTTGGACTGCAGATGATATCGACCATCAAAATTAAGTTTGAGCAATTGCTGAAGGTTAAAGGCGGCACATGTGACGTGGACAAATCACAAGCTGCCATGTGGCAAAGGCAGCTAAGCAAATATATATGTTCAATTTTCCAGAACTTGCACAAAATGAATAGGGAACTTTGAAACGCGATTCCTCCTTCATTGTTTTATTTGATTTGGGTGATTCAAAAGGCTAACGTATGATTTTTCCAAGGAGAACATTGTGGAAGTGTGGGGAATTGATTTAGGCACTCCGTTTGAGGTAAAAATCCTTGTTTTTCGATTGTACTTTGAGTGTATTTTTGGAAATTTCAAATTTTTGTTTATTTATCCATTTTGAGTCGAAATTTGGTGAAATTTGGGTCTATTTTGTGTAGTTTTGCGAGATGCATGTCATGGTAATGCCAGAATTAATTGATAGTGCTCCGTTTGGTGTGGAAATCTGATTTTAGTTGCTGGTCTCATTATTTTTTTTGAGAAATTTAAAATGTGATATCTCGATCGTTTCTTACTGAAATTAAGTAAAATATGGGTCTAAATTTTTCTAGTTTTCGAGCCCTATGCTGTGGTATGCTCGTATTCTATTAATTTAACCGTACTTTTGAGAAATATAGCTTGGAAGCTGCTATAGTACTCATTGCCAATAAAAGATGTCGTGTGGTTTTTGGGTTGATTTTTATTATTCTTCACCTCGTTTTGATCTCAATTTTTTGCTATAGACTTGGGGTGACGTAAGGATCATGAGCCCCAATATCTCCATTTTAGTTGCAATTGACCTATTCTCCCTATTTCTTGGGATATTATAGTTAAAATAGCGATTTTTATGTTGTGACTCATATTTTAACAGTTGAGCAACATTTGCAGGTGGTTAGATAGGGTAAAACTTGTGTGGACTACTTGGGAGTGCATGAGTTCACCTTTTAGGTAGGCTAGGCTTTCTTCAGCTCTAGATTAAGCTGGAATACATGTATATTGGGAGTAGTTTGTGGTTGGAAATCTTGAGTAAGATATGTATATATATGTTGCGAGGTTGATGGTTAGTTATATTTCCTGCTATGCATTTTAATACAGTTGTCATGATTTGCTCCTATAGGCAAGTCTTCTATCATACACACATAAATAATGATGATGAAATAATTAACAAAAATCCTAGACCCCAATTTTATTATTATAGAAGTTTTTACAATACTTACATACTAAAGTAAAAAAATACACAATAACAAAACATTTAAACAAAGCCAGCCCCGCATCGATAAATCCTATCCCAGGCGAACTCTTCAATGACTTTAATGGATTAAAGATCCTGCTAACAAAAACTTGTACATGGTTATAATTTAAGCGATACAATTAAGAAGATGCAAATCCAAGAATCAATGATACCACAATAATCCAAGCCGTAATATTTAATGTCGAATCCCTAGCACGTTAAGTTCACGTGAATCTCAAGGATATTGAGCAATGCTTGTGTTGGGGAGGATGTAAAGGTAAGGTGACGAAGGTTGTCTCGGCTTGTCCACTAGTATAAATCAACAAGTAGAGCAGTAATGGTTTTCTTATTTTTGTTCAGTATCACAGAAAAGAAAGGGGTCGGGGGAGGGGGGGGGAAATTCTCAGTGATCCGTTATCAAAGAAGAGAGCTCAAATGATTTTCTAATATCAGTTTAGAGACAAAGAGAACTTAGGAATTTTCCAGTCATCTATATTTGAGAGATGAGAATTGTATGAATTATGAAAGTACGTCCAAAATGTTTTTTTTGTGAAATTTTCTAAGATCCTCCCTCTAGAAGAATTAAGAAGTCTTATTTATAGTTGAGCAAATCCATCGACAAAAGTTAAGAAATCAATCAAATGAGATCAAGATTGCAAAAAAATTTATCCGTCAATCATTGCCACATCCATCCAATACCCTGCCAGGGGTATAGGACATCCCATCAGTGGATCCAAAATCAATCACATAAGTCCTCATTTTGAGATAATAGGAAACATCTGGTTTTTCAGTTTAATCCTCCCCTACGCTGGATATATAGTTATTAAGTTTGAGCAGGAGTTACTCTTACTCAATTCGGTGGTCAATACTCCTCCCAAAACTCAATATGCTCATAAGACATCAACCTTATATTTAACTCATTCATCTAGTCTCATTGGACATTTGTCAACTCAACTAATCACATCAACTATCAACTCTTTGGTTACATCAATTTAAGGTTCAGTTCTGGATTCATAAGGACTCTGTGATGCATCATTCCAACTCATAACATTTACGAGAACAAATGTAGAATTAAAGCATTTAGGGATTCTATATACTCTTTAGGCTCAAAATAATGCTCATCCATATTCATGTAAGTAAAATATGTGAAAATAATAAGAAATCATGCTAGGGTTCATGTAGTAAGGTAAATCATCTAATTCAAGTAATTAAATCATAAAAAAATAACTCATGCAAGATTATGTATAAATACATTATATTTTAAGAGAAACCTTCAAGAAACATTCATTGGATACTCAATTTACTCACATCATCATCAATCCGCATTATGGGGCACATGGAAGAACAGAATCCATGTTTTGGTTAGCCATACATACCAGGAAGTTTTAAACCTTGAAAGAGATTTGAATAATTCTCAAGTTTGTCTTCAAACCCTAGCCCTTTTCTCTTTTGAAACTTAGTTCTACGTTTGAGAGAGTGATTTAGCATAGAAATATTGAACTGACATGTTTAGGGCTTTATTTAGGTGTAAAAATGTCGATTTTAGGCTTTTAAAGGGTAAGAAAAGACCAAAATAACTTTTCTTAAAAAGTTGTCAAAAGCCATCTATAGGCCCATCTATGGCCTGTAGAATGTTCCACGGTTGTAGGGACCCTTCCGTAAACTTTGACCCAATTTTGGGGTCTCTGGATCAATTCAACAAGCCTAAAATATGACTCGTAGAAGGTTCTACGACTCGTAGATTGGTCCGTAGAATCTGGGACCAAAAATTGAAGTTTCAAGACTTTTTCCCATGAGTTAGGATATGGACCATACTTCATTCCACGACCCATATTAGGGTTTCGTAGAACAACTTTGCACCTTGCAGTCTCTAGTAAAATGACCATAACTTTTGACTCCAAACTCCAAATTAGGTGAAACTGATGTCGCCCAAGTTACACCTCCTTTTTAGAGGATAAAGTGCTCGTTGTCAAGATATATAACCTAACAAGGTTAGGGTCGAACTCACAGGGAATACGTAGACTCAAGAAAATTCACTAATTTACAATCTGAATGGTTAACCAACTTAATTCCCCATGGGGTGAGGGGGGTTCATAATAATCAATAAAAAATAAACTAACTAACTATCACAAGAGAGAAGTCAATAATGGAGAGAAACTAGGGTATTGTGTTCCCCATGATTCCCCAACCCAGTATCACCGAATAACCTATTCTTTTCTAGTGTATAGCATGCACAACAGTAATTTAAAGTCACTAAGTCCTTTGGTCAGAGGTGAGAGGCAAGTTTCACTATGCAACTTGGCCCATTTCCAAAGTGTGCATTACTTACGATTACCTATTAGTCCCAGTACAACCTCCTCTTGGCCCAGTTTGATTAATTAGATGAAAACACATAAATTGGATCCTGTTAATTAATCTTTTTTCCTATTCATTACTACCTTGTTCTAGTTAGTAACACTAGACAGGGTCTAATGTTGGTCACCACTAGAAAACATATAAAACAAAGAGAGTTAATAATACATGGATATACACCTTCAAGAATTATGAATTATCCTATTTTACTTTGTTATTTCTTCATGGTTTCCACAACCCTAGTTGTGGATTTAGCTACTCATTATATGTGTAGATGCAGAGATTATAAAATTGAGAAGACATAATCAAACACTTACATAATAGAAATAAGAACAAGTAATCCAACTTCAATAAAAATCACAAGCCTCAAGATTGAATTAAACCACAAGTATTCTCAAAGGCTCTCCTATATGATCTCAGAATTTTCTCTCTCAAAATATTGAGTTCTCTGAGTACTAGGCAAAAAATTATTAAAACTATCCTAAAAGACCTATTTGTAATATTTAAATTCAAGTCCTAAACAAAATAGGAGAATTAGTCGGCACGCCATATTAAAGGTACTTTACGACCCATATTGAAGTTTATGGCCCATAATCGGGGTCTCGTACTCAGCTGCTATAATTTTGGACATCAACTCTACGACTTGTAAAGTGGTTTATGACCCGTAAAGGGGACTTCGTCTGATGACATTCCTGCAAGTCAACTTCTTTGATCCTCAGGATACAAATCCTCTTTCACGACTCGTAAACTCATCTATGACTCATCTGTATGTTCGTAGAATGAACTTCAGAAATCAGCCCCTTACTAGAAATCTTCACGAAACCTCCATACGGCCTGTAGAATGGTCTACAACTCGTAGAGGGTCTCATATAACAGCAAAAACTCAGCAACTTCTGTAACCTTCACCAAAATCAAGGCTAACCTGTAATCCTGCAAACATAAACACAAAAACACATAAAACCCACTAACATCGCACTGAGAACACACAAAATACCAAGTATTAAGCATCAAATTTGGTAGCACATCAACACCATCAACTTAACATTGTTGCTTGTCCTCAAGCGATGGACTCAATCTATATAGGCAATACAGTAATACATAAACCTCAACTAAATGGCTTTCATTACATAAATCTTAGGCTCAAATTCCCACATCAACTTTTCAAAATAGGATCAGATAGCTATTTAGAAACCAAGACAAACTGGTGCATGTGACAACACAACTATGAAAAGCAAGGAATTATCAACAATCCACAATTACTAAACCAGCCTAGTGCTAACAATGTAATACAAGTGCCCTAACATAAAGAAGTCCCATACTTGACACTCAATAATGTTTTCATGTTTGACCTTGGGACTATGCAAAAACACTCATTCTCACAAAATCTATTCGTGCATAATGTCTAATACCATCTGCTTTCCCTTATACTCCTGACCTAGACCTTCAAGTAACTCGACTAGGATCAATTTAAGGCTTTCTAGGATTTTAGGCTCAGGGGGCTTTGGTATGATATTATTGAAAAATAGTAACTAAAGGCCCTCCTTGATACTTTGTTTTGCCACATTTTTGTCTTACCAGCTTTGCTATTTTTACCATATTCTCCCTTTCTCCTATTTCAAGCTTTTCTGGGTGCTTTCTTTTCATTTTTCAGCTTTTTTCCTTATTTTTATACTTTATTTTGCTTTTTAGCTTACATTAAGGCATCACTTTTTTTTTCTTGCAACCAGTACATAGTTTTTCTTTTTCTCCGTATTTCTAACTCACTCCCTTATTTTTGTGTTTCACCCTTACACCAGCCATACTAAACTTAGGCTTTTCACCTATGTTGGGGTGCACAATATCCATACGCAGAACCAGGACCACTTTTGGTAGCCACCATTAACTTAGATTTTGCCTCAGTCAAAATGCACAATGTTCAAGGAAAGACCTGGGCCAATTTTAGGATGTTACAACAAACAAGGCTAGGTTAATTAGGTGTTTTCAAGGAATGGGCATATGTTAGGCTTAAATATTGGGAACAAGGGATATATTATCAATTTGGCTGGTCATTTTTAGGCTAAACTAGACTAATTTAAGAACAATAGCCTCAGATCCTTTCCTAATCGAATTAATCTACAATCTAACTTAATGTAATAGGGAAAGTTTTGAATTAGCACAAAAGACATGAATTTATCAAATTATGCTAATACTCACATGGAATTGCATTGTTAGACCCTGGAAATTTGTACACTGGAATTATGATGAAATTTTGGAAATTTAGTTAATTCTGGAAATTTTAAAGAGTCTAAAATCCTTAATTGGATTGAATTAGAAAAGTAGGGGGACCAAATGTGGCAATATGGAAACCTTATGCCTTAAGGCACCATGTTTCCTAAGTGAAATCTATATATGTATGTATTACCTCATTTTTTGGCTAAGTTGAAGAAAACAAACCAAGGCTTGTTCTTGAAATAACCTCTCGGGTTGCTACAGTAAATAGGGGTATATTTGTCTTTTTTAAGCTTCTTGATTATTTGACACTTCAAGTACATTATATAGGTTCCCCTAAGGTGCGTGGTAACTTTAGGTTGGTGGGAAAACGATTGGAAACCCAATTAGCAAAATCTTCCATTTTGATGCTTAATGCGTTTTAGTGTATTGAATGGGGTTTGTTGGGCTTGGAATTGATACTGAAGTTCTTATTATATGTCATAGAAGGTGTGTGAAAAGTTTAGAATGAATTGGACTTGAATTCGAAATTTTGCCTCGTTTTAGCGTCGGACGTCCGAGGGGGACGTCGGATAGCTACGTTGCGACTTTTGGGAGGAAATTGGGCCAGTAAGCTTCTCATTATGGTATAAACATGTGTA
>DF371387.1:1792-11935 GCA_000787875.1 Solanum virginianum
TGAGCTAGGCTACCTATATCTTGAATGATATGAGAGTGAAATAAGGCTAAATATAGGTATTTTCATGCATGGGAAGGCTTAGGCCCAACACCCAAAAGCCTTGGACCAAACAAGAAAAACTGCACACAAAATAAACTGAGGCACGTCCTTGGCGCGTCGCGCCAAGGGCACAGAAACCTCATTGGAAATCACATTTTTGCAATTTTTAACTTTTGCTATGGTTGCTCTTAAATTGAAGTTTGACACATTCCCCACTCAATTTGACCCCCTGAACAGGAATATGAAGTCAGATTTTTGATATCACGCACGAATTTTGTGATATACGAAAATTACGATTTTGGGCACTTCTGAGGCACATTTTCGGGCACTTTTTGGGGTCGTTTCAATATCTCCCCCTTGGGAACATTCATCCTTGAATGTCAAAAAAACATATATGAGAAGAGTAATCATGAAGAGATCAACCCCAACAAGAATTCAACAACATACTTAAAACATCATTTTCAAAATCTTAACATAAGTGTAAAATCACCATGAACCTTGCCAATATAAACATGAATGCATGCAAATGACTTAGGGGCTGGAATGTGAAGCATGAAATCACATAGAAGACTTAGAATTAGTACCTTAGGCTTGAATAGGATGGAAGATATAAGGATATTGTCTTTGCATATCCGCTTCGGCCTCCTATGTAGCATTTTCAACTTGTTGATTCCTCCAAAGGACCTTAAAGGAAGCAACATCCTTGTTCCTCAACCTCCTCACGTGTCTATCCAAGATCTCTACTCGAACCTCTTCATATGTCAAGTTGTCATCAACTACCCCCATAACATCAAGAGGCACAATAGCATTTGGATCACCCACACACTTCCTCAACATAGACACATGAAAGACCGAATGAACCAATTCCATTTCACTAGGCAAATCCAACTTGTAGGCCACCTTACCGATCCTCCTCATCACCCTATAAGTACCCACATATCTAGGGTTTAACTTTTTCTTCTTACCAAAATGAACCACACCCTTCATGGGTGACACCTTTGAATAGACCCAATCACTGACCTTAAACTTAAGCTCCCTCCTTCTCACATCGGCATAAGACTTTTGGCGACTTAGGGGTGTTTTCAAGCTTTCCCTAATCATCATTGCCTTCTCCATCCATAACCATATCCAGACCCCACAAATTCACCTCTCCAACTTCAAACCACCCAACCGGTGATCCACAAAATCTACCATAGAGAGACTCAAAAGGAGCCATACAAATGCTTTAATGATAGCTATTGTTATATGCAATCTCAATCAATGGAAGATAATCATTCCAACTACCCCTTAAAATCCAACACACAAGTCCTAAGCATGTCCTCAAGTGTTTGGATAGTTCTTTCGGCTTGGCCATCCGTTTAGGGGTGAAAGGTCGTACTAAGCTTTAGCTTGGTTCCAAGACCTCCTTGGAAGGACCTCCAAAGGTGTGAAGTGAATTCTGCACCATGATCTGATATGATGGACAAAAGAACCCCATGCAACTTCACTAAGTCATGAATGTACAACCTAGCGTAATCTTCAGCCCCATATATATTATTAACCAGTAGAAAGTGAGCCTATTAGCTACAACCTAAATGGAATCAAAACCCTTTCTAGACTTGGGCAACCCAACCACAAAATCCATATTAATCTCTTCCTACTTCCAAGTAGTAATCTCTATGTCTTGTGCTAGGCCACCTGTCCTTTGGTGTTTGACTTTGACTTATTGGCAACTATGATAACCAGAGACAAATTTGGAAATGTCCCTTTTCATACCTCCCCACCAATACACCTCTCTCAAATCTCTATACATCTTAGTAGACCCGGGGTGAATAGAGTAAGAACCATGAGCCTCTTCAAGAATCTTTTCCTTCAAGCCATCAACACAAGGCACACATAACCTACCTTCATATCTAAGGGTACCATCTCCCCCATGGGAGAAAACCTCCACCTTACCATCTTTTACCAATGCCTTCAATTCAAACAAAGTGGGGTCAAGATCTTGCTTAGCTTTCACCTCCTCAACCAATGAAGATTTAGAGCCATCAACAACAACAACACCACCATTATCAACCTCTTCCAACCTAACTCCCAATCTTGCCAACTAATGGACCTCCATAGCTACCCTTTTGCCACCATCATCAATATGAGCTAGGCTACCTATAGACNATATAGGACTGACATTCCTGACATATTAGAAACTCTTATGATCGGTGAACACATCAACATGTACTCCATACAAATAGTGACACCAAATTTTCAGAGCAAAGACCACGACGGCTAACTCAAGATCATGGGTAGGATAATTCTTTTCATGCTCTTTGAGTTGTCTGGAAGCATAGGCTATCACCTTATCATTTTGCATCAACACACAACCCAAACCAACCTTTGAAGCATCATAATACACACAAATCCTTCTAGCCCTTCTGGTAGTGACAATATAGGACCAGACACAAACTTATCTTCAAATGTTTAGAAACTCTTTTTACACTCATCAGACCACATAAATTTGGCTTTCTTTTGAGTCAACTTGGTCATGGGAGAAGCAATAGAAGAGAACTCATTCACAAACCTTTGATAGTAACCCGCTAAGCCGAAGAAACTCCTAATATCTGACGGGGTCAATGGTCTAGGCCAATTCCTAGTCACATCCATCTTTTTAGGATCCACCTTAATATCATCCCCTGACACCACAGGACCTAGGAAGACAACCTCTTTTAACCAAAATTCACATTTTTCATACTTAGCATACAACTTCTCCTCCCTCAATCTTTGTAGCATTACCCTCAAATGGCCCAAAGGCAAACTGTAATGCCTTGATTTTTTATTTGAAGATTGTTTTCTATTGGACTTATGGAACTCAACTTTTTTTTGTGTGTGTAACAACAACAGACTGTGTGAATAGATCAAAATATTATCAATGAAGACCACAACAAATGAATCAAGGTAGGGTTTGAAGACCCTATTCATAATGTATAAAGATAGCCGATGCATTGGTCAACCCAAAGGATATCACAGGCCACCTTACCGATCCTAACCCAAAGGATATCACAACAAACTCAAAATGTCCATACCTAGTCTGGAAGGCCGTCTTAGGAATATCACACTCCTTCACCTTCACTTGATGGTACTCGGACCGAAGATCAATCTTAGAGAAGTGGCTAGCCCCTTGCAATTGGCCAAACAAATCATCAATCCTTGGAAGAGGATACCTATTCTTGATGATGACCCTATTAAGTTGCTGATAGTCAATATACATTCTAAAAGACCCATCTTTCTTCTTTACAAACAACACCAGAGCACCCCAAGGTGATTGTCTAGACCTAATAAACCCCTTCTCCAACAAATCCCTCAATTGCTCCTTCAACTTCTTTAACTTTGTTGGGGCCATACAGTAAGGGGGAATATAAATGGGTTGAGTATGGGGAAGGAGATCTATACCAAAATCTATCTCCCTTTTTGGGAACACTGGGAAGGTCATTAAGAAAGGTATCAAGGAACTGATTTATAATCGGAACCGACTCTATAGAAAAGACTTTGGACTCCACATTCCTAACCCTCACAAATTGATAAAGACACCCCTTAGAGATCAACTTACGGGCTTTAATGCAAGAGATGAACTTACCCTTGGCCACTACATCATGACTCTCCCACTCAAGAATGGGTTCATTTGGGAATTATAATTTGACCTTATGGGTTCTACAATCAATAGAGGCATAGTATGCATACAACCAATCTAACCCAAGAATTACATCAAAATCAACTATGTCCAACTCAACAAGATCACAAGGCAATATTTTATGCAAGATGCAAATGGAATAATTTCTATAGACCTTTCTAGCAATAATAGATGCACCAATAGGACTAGACACCTTATATAACTCGCACAACAATTCGGGCTCACCATGAAACTTTTTGGCAACAAAGGGGGTGATAAAAGAAAGAGTTGCAGCCGAGTCAATCAATGCATACATATCAAAATCAAAGACTTTTAACATATCGATGACAATGTTGGGTACCTCATCAACCCCATGCCTCCTATAGAGTGCATAGAACCAATTTTGCCTTTGTGCACCATCTTGTCAGCCACCTCTCCCAAAGAAAAGCATTAGCACCTTGTGGATGAACCTCCTTAACGTTGTTGCAATTTCGAGGGCAATCCACCACCTTATGCCCAACTTCCCCACAACCATAACACGCATTAGTATCCCTAAAGCACTATGAACCCTACCATATTTTGGACACCCACCATTAGGAACCACACCCCAACATGTTGGGCCCTTGGAAAGTCATTGGCAACCCTCTTATTAAATGCATGAGAAGACCCTTGGCCTTGATGGAACCAGCCACCCTTTCGACTATGGAACTTTCCCTCAAAACGGGCCTTCTTGGCCTTATGACCCCTCCTCTTCCTCAACTTCTCCTCCTCCATTTGTATGGCATCATAAACTAGGACAAATCCATGTCAATAATCAACATATAGGACTGACATTCCTTACTAACCAAATTAGATACACCCATCACAAATATATTTATTCTAGACATTGGGTTGGCCACCAAGTGTGTAACATATTTAGAGAGTTGATTGAACTTGTGGGCATACTCCCTCACACTCAAAGACCTTTGTCTCAAATTCATAAACTCTACTAATTTGGCTTCCCTAAGCTCAAGAGAGAAGAATCAATTAAGAAGAGCCACCTTGAACTCCTCACAAAGAACTACATTATTGATTCCCTTCTCCTTTTTCCATTGGTTAAACCATATTTGTGCAACCCCCTTGAGTTGGTAAGCCGCCAACTCTATCTTCTCTTCTGATCTAATCCCCATAATAGCCAAAATATTGTAGAACTTATCAATGAACTCTTGAGGGTCCTCATCCACCTTTGACCCATAGAATTCTGGGGGATTCATCCTCATGAAGTCTCTCACCCGAGATGCCAGCGTAGGAGCATGAGGGGCTTGGGCCCCTTGATTGGCTTGATTAGCCACAACTGGTGTAAGCAAAGTAAGAGCATCCCGGAGCTCCCCATGATCCGATTGTTTATCTGGTATGCGGGCTCTTCTTCCTCTTGTGTTACGCATGATCTAGCATAACAAAGAACAACCATTAGGGGGAAATCAATACCTTAACTTCTATAGCATGACATAGAGTATGAAGAAGGGAAACATTTCCTAAAACACGTCATAGCCTATTGCTCATAGTTGTGGTACACAAAACAATCATGAACAAGACTCTAGTTGACACAGTGTGTTAGATACCGAGGACCATTAACAACCTAGTACTCTGATACTAAGTTTGTCACGACCCAAGCCTAAGGGCTAGATGTGACACGACATATGGAAAACCTGAAGGGACCCTAAGCAAGCCTCTTAACATATCATGACACATCCCAGGTCGCAAAAACATTAAAATACAAAAAAAGATAGTAAATAGGGATAATTAGTGCTAAGGGAAAACTTTCATATCATAACATCAGGAGTCAAGAGAGAGTCAAAGCTCATAGCATTATACATAATATGTCCAATAACAGCTCTAACCATAGAACTTAGCGGGGGCCAAGATAAGCAACCTGGCTCACCCTCATAGTCAAAATGTACAATAAAGAAAGAGAGTTGTAACACATATCATAAGAGCATATACATTATCCCCGGAATGGAGGACTCACCAACTAGCTTCAGAGAGATCATACTAGCTACTTAGAAGAGGATGATCAAGCGGGGCTCTGGTTCCTACATGGTGACATAATGTAGGCATAGAGTATGCATTAATACATTTGAATGTACTAAGTATATAGGATGCAATGTAACAAGTGATAAACACCATAAACAAAATGCATAACATAGGCAATGAATAAACTTATATCTATATGACATGTATGAATGATACATGAAGTAAAATCATGCTTATATAGAACATTACACCTATGTAAGAAGAGACCATTAACAGTGAATATCCAAGGCCTACCACCTACTTGGAGAGATGCATGAGGTACAAACCCCTCAATTGGTTGATGAGGTACAAACCCTTCAACATGGCTGATAAGGTATAAATCACCCAACATAGTTGATGAGGTACGAACTACCCAACATGGTTATCAAGGTACGAACCTCTCAACATGGTTACATGAGCCTACGATCTCCAGAGCAAGGTGATCAAGGTACAAACCCCTCAATAAGGTTGCACGGGCCAACCACCTACCAAGCGAGGCAATCGAGGTTCAAACCCCTCAACAAGGTTCAATTCCCAAAACTATAGAGATAATATCATATACATACATTCCTTTCGTCATTATATAGTCATTCAACTCATAAGACATGTATTGGACCTTCAATTCCTCAAGAAATCATAACTGAACATTTTATCTACACTTGGCAAGTATGTAGTGCTAATATAAAACCATACAATTCAAGAGTGGAATCATGCTAGAAAATTCAATGTAATACCATTAATAGATACTTGGTAACACGCTCAAGCAATATACACAAAAATTCTTTATCAAATATCATAATAAATCTTAGATTTATAACTCAAAACATGCTAAGACAATCATAATTTCATGAAACCCCAATATAGTGTGCAGTGAAATTCATACTAAGTGAGACCCATGAGTAAAATAACTTTAAATCATGCAATTTAAGGTAAAAGAAAGCTTAAGCATCATGGGAGAAACGAACCCATGAAAGAAACCCACATATCTTGACTTTGAAGTATCCTTGAAGAAGATTGAAGATGGAGACTTGAAGCTTGAATGAGAACCTTAAGATCCGGATGAGTTTTTGGACTTGAAATTTGGATTTGGGAATGTCTTGAATGATATGAGGGTGAAATAAGGCTAAGTATAGGTATTATCACGCGTGGGAAGGCTTAGGCCCAAGACGCAAAAGCTTTGGACCAGACAAGAAACCCTGCACACAAAATGAACTGAGGAGCGCCCTTGGCACGTTGTGCCAGGGGCGCGGAAACCTCACTAGAAATCACATTTTTGTGATTTTCAACTTTTGCTACGGTTGCTCTTAAGCCGGGAATAGACCCATTCCTCACTCAATTTGACCCCCTAAGCAGGAATATAAAGTCAAATTTTCAATATCATGCATGTATTTTGAGATATACGGATATACCATTCTGGGCACTTTCGAGGCACATTTTCAGGCACTTTTTGGGGTCATTTCAATTACTTAAACCATATTGTGATAATTAAAAGAGTAAAAATAAATAAATAAATAAGTAAATAAAATTAAAAGAGAAATTAACTAGAATTTAAGACCCATCCAGAAATCAAATTGCAAGATATTAGCACGCTTCTAATTCCTTCGACATATAATTTTCCAAAGAGTATCTTATCACTAGTTATCATTAACCCTTGAAAGTCATGGAGAATGCCAATTAACTTGTCCCACTTTTTAATTTCTAGAGAAGTAAAGTTTCAATTCATTCTCTTTAAGATAATAGTTTATTAATATGATCTATCTCTCATTGCCATATATTTTCATAACTAAACAAATTTTTGACTCTTACCTGCATGCTCAAATTTGTTGTTCCTCTGCTCCTTGTTCGACGCTGTAGTGATTTTCGTGTGTTCTCCCACTCTTTTCTTTTCTAATCTAATTAATATTAAAAGTGGTAAACCCTATTAATTTATTTTAATTAATATAGGATAAATGATGTAGGATTTAACTAAATTACCATTTTAGTCGACAAACTAAATTAAATACTTAAAATTGCCCTTAACTAGATAACAGAAGTTATTGAATAGTCCAAAATACCCATTAAAAATTTACGAAATAAATCTTTTATAAAATAAAAAATTTTAGTGCTCAAAACAACCTAATGGGTCATTACATAATGTGGAGGCCTGAGTCCTCATATGTATCATTGATATTGTTGATTGGTTGTGTACTTGTTCTTGTTGTTGCCACTTGCTAAGTGTTATAGTTGATTTTCTGCTATTATTTTATGCATATTAATTTCTATTTGGAGTTGGCCGATTATACCTACTCAGTATATGGTGCTCGTACTGACTCCTACTTATGTTTTTATTTATTTTGCTTTTGTGGAGTACAACAAGTGTTTTATCATTTTTGACTCACCATCAGCTCTAGCCGATCGTTGGTATAACAGATCTCAGGGTGAGCTAACTTTCTAGCTCGTATTGGATTCTATTAGTTATAACATGATGCATATCCTTAGTTTTCCGACCTAAACTATTTTATTTATCTATCTTGATGTTGCTACGTTTAGACTTAGTATTGGGGAATAGATGTCCTTTATGTAGTGACTTTCAGGTTTTGGGAAATGTTATGTAATCAAAAGTGTAGGCTTTGTTATTCTTGTATTTTATAAGTTGAACAACTATATAGGCTGGGATTTATATCTTTGTTTGTCAACCTAAGAGGGTAAGTGTGAGTGCCATTTATGGCCCATTTTGGGTCATGACAAACTTAGTATCAGAGCTTTAGGTTTATTGATCTCATCACACAAGGACAAGTCTAGTAGAGTCTTCCAGAATGGTACGGGGATGCCTTTACTTTTCTTTGAGAGGCTACAGGACCTTAGGAAAACTCCCTTCTTTATTTCTTTCGTGGTATTACTTGAATCCAATTGGTATCTAGGTGATACCAATTGGTATCTAATCTTCTTCACTCTTTTTCGCAATGGTTACACTAGAGCAACATATAGTTATTGTAGCTCCTCATATGGATGCATTCTTGGAGACAAGCATATTCTCTTGATTGAATATAAGCCTTGATTGCTAGTGGCCAACACAATCTCTTTACTAAGTTCTTAAAGTTGGAACTCTCATTCTTTAGGGATATTAAATTTCAGGATGCTTATGATTTTCTTATCGATTGTAATGGGTTACCATCAGATAATGTATTCAGAAAGTAAAGAGACTGCATCAGGCTTGAGAGGAGTCAACTAGTGTGCTTAAGTTTATCGATCCAAAATAATGTACTCTTATTTCTTCAGATGTTAGCCTTGAAAGGTAGTTAAGTTATGCCTATAAATACTTAGTGCCATTTGATCCCCCCGAGAGAAAGTGATTGAAGACTTTTGTAAACCATAAGTGATGTAGTAATCCCAGAGTTAGGAAGATATAAAAACCATGAAGAGTGAGAAGAGTAGCTTATTGAAGTAGGTAGCTAAGAGTATATAGTGATAAGCTAAGAAATGAGAAGATAAGTCAAGTCCCTTATGAGTTTTGTTTAAAAAGCAGTAAGTACCATCTAACCTTTAGGATGGAAGGTAGAGGAAGAGTTGTTAGTTAGTATGAGATGGAGTACACTTGAATAACAAAAGGGTTGATGTTGACATGTCATTGTGTTATTAAAGACCAAGTATAGGTATTGAATAGAAAAGCAGATGGCATAAAGTGGTAGACCTAAATTAGGCTCATGATTTCAAAAGAAGAATCACATGAGATTTATAGAGTTATGAACTTAGCAAGGTAAGGAGGTATAATGGATAGATAGATAGATATTACCTAACTTATAAAACAGAGGATGATGATAGACTATACTTAGATGTACTATGAGATAAAGATTGATTTCTTATCATGAGATTCAGTAGTTCAATATTTCTTGACTTTATCTAGTAGTTTAATTTAGAGTTAGTATAATATGTAAAGAGTATGGATATACATGTTTAGTACTAACTAAATTAAATACTTAAAAGTTTAATTTAGAGTTAGTATAATATGTAAAGAGTATGGATATACATGTTTAGTACTAGATCCTAAGCTTGAACTTTAAGTGAGCAATATAAAAAGAGGGATATCATCACGAGAGTGATACTATTAGTTGGAGATTTGGTCTAGTAGGCTTGACATAATGTAATAGAGAAATTAAGATGTTGACTTGAAAGAAGTGTGAATTTTCAAGTACGGTCAATGTAATCCTTAGAGGAAAATAGTGAATTGAGGCTAAGTGATTCAATATGGAAAAGACTAAGATGTCTATCCAATATATAATTATGTGACTTTAAGTGTATGATTTACTATGGGTATCTAGATAGTATATGTGAGTTATCAATGTAGAGTACACTAATGTAACCATTCTTTATTACCCTTAAGAATTGAGTCAAAGGGGATCAACTGTAGATCATAAGGAGCTTCTCAATATAGTCCA
>DF371372.1:2146-12547 GCA_000787875.1 Solanum virginianum
TTCTCTTCAGCACTCTATAAGGACCCACAAAAGACACCTTCCGAGCTCACCCTCATAGTATCAAGAGTTCAACATAGAGAATATAACATAAGCAAAAGTGGGAGTGTACTAAGTATGGGGAAGCAATGCAACAATAATCACAAGCCATGTATAGTCAAGATGCATAATCATAGTCAATAGATAGCATAATGTCAATATGACATGCATGATTAATGCTTTGAGTAAAACATGCTTTTAAGTCATAACCAATGAACATAAGCTTAATAGAGAATATGTATACTCAACCTTACACAAGCATGCATGAGGGTGGCCAAGTATTTACCTACTCACCCTATGGTATAGCCTTTTTTAGAGTGTTTCCGATATCCTACTTTACGACATAGTCTTTTGAGTAAGTAGTATGAGATGCCTCTTAACTTACGATAAAATCCTTTTAGTAAGAGTCATGATTTATCCTACTTTACGGCATGTCCTCATCTGTAGAAGTCAATAGATATCCTTACCTTGTGACATAATCTCTTTGCTAAGAATATGGGGTGCACCTACCTTCGATACAATCTTATTGGTAAGAGAGGTCCTACCTTACGGCATATCCTTTTCAGTAAGGTATCCCTACCTTACGGTATAATCTTTTAAGTAGCAACCATGAGTTACTCTACCTTACAGTATGCCTTTTTCAGTAGATTATCCATACCTTATGATATAATCTTTTAGGTAGGAGTAAATAATAGCTCATCAACCATCACACTAAAGGATCACGAAGAACTCCACATTTCTCATGAAAGCAAAACATAGTATAAAGGTTCAAAATCTTATTGTAAATCATGGAAGCTATTTAAGAGTTTAAAACATGTTTGGGAATCCATAAAATGCCATAACATACATGTCAAGTAAAATCACATAAAACCCTTTATCAACATCAAGAATCCTTGCCAAGAAATTTTATTAAATGCATGGTGGGTGTGAAATGCTAGTTTAAAATCATGCAATTCAAGAATAAAATAATATGAGAAAATTTTATGTACATCAACTCACCCACACTTGCTAATATAATCAAGAAAGACACATTTAAATCCCTCATTAAATCTCATAATAATCATAGATTTATAGATCAAAACATGCTTACATAGTCAATATTTTATGAAACCCCAACATAATTTGTATTCAAATTCATAATAAGTAATACCCATAAGTAAATCAACTTAAACATGCAATTTATATAAAAAGAGAGGTTAATAATTTCCTTGATGAAGATTTGATTGAGAACGTGAAGCTTGAAAGAAATACTTAGATCTAGAATGAGTTCAGAATACTAGAATTTGGGTGAAATATTTTTCTAGGTGTGAGAGCGGGTTTTGGGGAATGTCTTGTATGATATGGACTTGAGATATAACTAAGTATAGGTGTTTTTATGCATGTTAAGGATTAGGCCCATGACCTAAGGGCCTTGGACCAAAGATAAAAAAGCTGGCAACAAAATATAGTGGTCCATGCCCTGGTTGCATCGCGCCAGGGGCGCGAAATCTCATTGTTTTTCATCAACTTTGGAAATTCAAATTTTGATATGGTTGCTCTAAAATTGGGGTTATACCCATTTTCCACTCAATTTTGCCCCCGATCACGAATATGAACTTGGATTTTCAATGTCATGTACGAATTTAAGATATATAGAAATTACAATTACGGGCATGTTTGAGGCATCATTTTGAGCGTTTTTAGGGTCATTTCATTCTACCAGTTAAGACATCCTATAGTGCCAAATATTATGCCAAAGGCTTTATGGTGTGCCTATGTCTATTATTTTGTATCATGGTACTCAATTTACCTCACATTTTTGGAAGTCCTTTCAAAAGGGTCCAAAAGTAACCATTGCATTTCATTCTCAAAATGATGGGCATGTCGAGAGAATAATTCAAGCATTGGAAGATAAGTTGAGGGCCTGTGTACTTGACTTCAAAGGTAATTAGGATGATTATCTACCTTTCATTGATTTTGCATACAATAATATTTGTCACTCAAGTATTAACAAGGATCCTTTTGAAGCTTTGTATGAGCAATAATGTAGGTCTCCAATAGGATGGTTTGAAGTTGGTAAGATGACAATAGTTGGTCCCGACTAGGTACTTGAGATTATGGGGAATGTGAGACTCATAAGGAAAAGATTGAGGACCTCCCAAAGTCGCCAAAAGTCATATTTCAATGACAGGAACGGGGATCTGGAATTCAATGTGGATGATTAGGTCTATCAAAAGGTTCCCCCCATAAAAGGTGTCATGACCCAAGCATAAGGCCTAGACATGACATGGCGAATGGGAACCCGAAGGGACCCTAAACAAAACTCTTAGCATATCATTCACACATCCTTGGTCACGAAAGCAAAATAAACAATAAGAGAGATGTAGTTAAGGGAATCGGGACTAAGAAAAGTCCTGATATTTATAAAATCATAAAAGAGTCAAGCTTATAGAATAAATATATCAAATATCCAACAACACCTCTAATATGGAATGGAGCCGGGGCCAAGACACTTTCCGGGTTCATTTTCATAGTAACAAGTGTTCAACTAAAGAAATATCAAATAGCAAGAGTAGCATAAATAGTGTCCTCGGACTTAAGGACTCACCAAGGCTTATCTTCCGAAGTACCAAACTAGCCATGTGAAGGATGATCAAGAGGTTCTCCAGTCCATACATGGTAATATCATATAGGCATAGAGTATGCGCTCGTACGTTTGAATGTACTAAGTATGTAAGGTGCAATACAACAAGACATAAGACACTATAGTCAAAATGCATAATCATAAGCAATGAATAAATATAATATCAATATGGCATGCATGATAAGTGCTTGAAGTAAAACAAGCTTGTAAGTCATACCACTTTCATAGTACATATAACAAGTGTGGGAAGAGACCATAACCGACATAGACCAAGAAAGCTACTACTTGGAATCCAAGGCATGTCACCCCCTGGTAAGGTGAGTAAGGCATGTCACCCCCTCAACAAGGTCATTAAGGTATGTCACCCCTCAACAAGGTGATTGAGGCATGTCACCCCCTCAACAAGGTGATTGAGGTATGTCACCCCTCAACAATGTGATTGAGGCATGTCACCCCTTCAACAAGGTGATTAAGGCATATCCCCCTTAACAAGGTATGGTCTACTTACACATCATAGATACTTTTCATGAATTTAATACATATACACAAGCCATTAATCATCATATAGTCACTTGATTTATAAATCATGTAATAGATCATCAATAGCATGAAAATCCTTGTCATAACATTTTATCAAACACTTGGTGGGTTCATAATGTTTGTTCAAAATCATGCAATTCTAAAGTGAAATAATATGAGAAAACTCAATGTAAATCAACCCACCAACATATAGAAAAACCCTCATGTAGTATACCTTGAAATCCATCATCACTTCTCATAATAGACCATAGTTGCATAACTCAAAATATGCATAGTCTCAATACACAAAATCAATTCATGATATAAACTTGCAATAGATGGATATGCATAATCAATCAACATTTCATAAAACCCAAACATAATTTATAATAAAAATCCAAAATAATAAATATCCATAGATGATACAACTTGAAAACATCCAATTTTCATAAAAAGGAAGATTGGGCTCCATGGGGGAAAGGACCCAATAAATGAAACCCATATACCTCAAACTTGGATTTTCTTGAGATGAACTTGAAGAAAACTTAGAGATTAAAGTGAATCCTTAAGTTCCAAAGTTAAGCTTGGAATCCTTGAAATCTGAATGAGATATTTGATTAAGTCTTAGAGAAGTTTTTGTGAGAGTTTTGAGTGATATAGAGTTGAAAAAATGGCTAAGTATGGGTGTTTTCACACATAAGTGGGCATGAGGTTATGACCCCAATGCCCTTGGATGACACAGGAAAAAATTAAGGAAAAAAATTTTCTGGTCCGTGTCCAGTCGCGACATTGACCAAATGCGTACCAAAAATAATACTGCTCCATGCCCCTGGCATGTAGGGGCTAAGGAGCGGATGCTCTCTGGAAATTAAAAATTAATGAAATTTCTTTTTCACTATGGGTCCTCTAAAATTTGTATTATACCATTCTCCCACTCAAACTTGTCCCCTGATTGAGAATATGAAGTCAAATTTTCAATATCACGCATGGATTTTGAGATATATGGAAATTACGATTAGGGGCATTTTTGAAGCACAATTTAGGGCGTTTCAATATCTCCCCCTTAGGAATATTCATCCCCGAATGTCAAAGAAACATACATAAGAGAAGTAATAACAAAGCTTTCAGCCCAACATGAATGAAACAAATGCATTTAAACATCATTTTCCTAACATCTCAACATGAGTGTCAAAAATCACCATAAACTTGTTACTATGAACATGAATGCATGCAAAATGACATAAGGACTAATCTCCACCGAGACCTCCTCATAGGTCAAATTATCTTCTATAGCACCTGCAACATCCAAGGAAACTATGCACTTGGGTCATCCATACACTTTCTCAACATAGATAAATGGAAGACCAGATGAACCATATTCATCTCCATAGGCAACTCCAGCTCGTATGCAACCTTACCAACCCTCCTCAAAACTCTATAAGGACCTACAAACCTTGGGGTCATTTCCCCTTTTTACCAAATTGAACCACATCCTTCATAGATGAGACTTTCAAGTAAACCTAATCACCAAACTTAAACTCAAGATCTCTTCTCTTCACATCAGAGTAGGACTTTTGTCTACTTTGGGCTGTTTTCAATCTTTCTTATCAACCTCACCATCTCCAAGGCTTCCATGACCAAATATGGAACTAGCAAAGCCATTTTCCCCACTTCGAACCACCTAACCGGGGATCTACAATGCCTACAATAAAGAGCATCAAAGGGAGCCCTACCAACGCTTGAGTGGTAGCTATTGTTGTAAGAAAATTCAACAAGTGGAAGATGTTCATCCCAACTACCCTTAAACTCCAAAACACAAGCCCTAAGCATATCCTCAAGAGTTTGAATAGTCCTCTTGACTTGATCATCCGTTTGAGGATGAAAAGTCGTGCTATGCTTAACCTTGGTACCAAAGGACCTCTAAAAGTGAGAAGTGAATTGAGCACCACGATCAGAAATGATAAACAAGAGCACCCAATGCAATCTAACCAACTCATATATATACAACTTGGCATAATCTTTGACACCATAAGTGGTTTTGACCGATAACAAGTGAGCCGACTTTGCCATTCTATCTACAATAACCCAAATAGAGTCAAAATATTTCCTAATCTTAGCCAACCAAACCACAAAATCCATGTTGGTCTCCTCCCACTTCCAAGTAGGAATCTCTATATCTTGGGCTACGCCACCCAGCCTTTGATTTTCAGCCTTTACTTGTTGGTAATTATGACATTCGGATATAAACTTGGCAATGTCCCTCTTCATACCACCCCACGAATACACCTTCCTTAAGTCTCTATAAATCTTTGTACAACTGGGGTGAATCGAATAGGATGAATTATGTGCCTCCCTTAAGATCAATTCTCTCAAATTATCCACATTTGGCACACACAATCTACCTTGGTACCTAAGGGCACCATCTCCCCCTTGGGAGAAAACCTCTACCTTACCATCTCTTACCAAGGCCTCCAACTCTAGCAAGGCGAGGTCAAGATCTTGCTTTGCCTTTATCTCCTAAATCAAGGATTTAGAACCATCAAAAACCACTACACTACCATTGTCAAATTCATCCAACCAAACCCCAAACCTAGCTAATCAGTAAACCTCTCTAGCCACCTCTTTGCCACCATTATCAACATGAGCTAGAATACCCATAGACACCCTGCTTAGAGCATCAGCCATAATATTAGCTTTGTCGGGGTGATAATGCACACTCATATCATAATCTTTAAGGAGCTTTAACCACCTTCTTTGTCAAGTTAAGATCTTTTTGGGTGAACA
This sequence comes from Solanum virginianum, assembly GCA_000787875.1. Classification (NCBI taxonomy): domain Eukaryota; kingdom Viridiplantae; phylum Streptophyta; class Magnoliopsida; order Solanales; family Solanaceae; genus Solanum; species Solanum virginianum. The sequence goes on from DF371372.1 coordinate 8,109, forward strand.
TATATTGGAGACTCTTATGGTCAATAAACACATCAATATGAACCCCATACAAGTAGTGATGCCAAATTTTCAAAGTAAATACTATGGCCTAAAATTCAAGATCATGAGTGGAATAATTCTTCTCTTGTACCTTAAGTTGTCTAGAGGCATATACTATCACCTTACCATGTTGCATCAAAACAAACCCAAACCAATTCTTGAGGCATCACAATATACCACTAATCCTTCTAACCCTTCAGGTAGAGACAAGACAGGAGCGGAAACAAGCTGATTTTTCAAATTTTGGAAACTCTTCTCACATTCATTGGTCCACACAAATTTTGCCTTCTTTTGTGTCAACCTAGTCATAGAATAAGCAATAGAAGAAAAGGCATTCACAAACCTTCGGTAAAAACCCGCCAAACCCAAGAAACTTGTAATGTCCTATGGAGTCAAAGGTCTAGGACAATTTCTAATCACCTCTATCTTCTTAGGATCCACCTTAATGCCATCACCCAACACCACATGCCTCAGAAAAGCAACGTCTTTCAACCAAAACTCATATTTTTCCTATTTAGCGTACAACCTCTCCTCCCTCAAGATTTGCAACACCATCCTCAAGTGACTCACATGCTCCTCCTGATTATGGCAATAAATCAATATATCATTAATAAAAACTACCATAAACAAGTAAAGGTAGGGTTTAAAGACCCTAGTCATGAGATCCATAAATACAGTGGGTGCATTAGAGAACCCAAAGGACATAACCACAAAGTCAAAGAGCCCATACCTAGTCCGAAAAGCCATCTTTGGAATGTTATACTCCCTTGCTTTCACTTGGTGATACCCAGACCTAAGATCAATCATAGAAAAGTGACTAGCCCATTGAAGTTGATAAAAAAAGGTCATCAATCTTTGCTAGAGGGTACTTGTTCTTTATGGTGACTCTATTAAGTTGTCGGTAATTAATACACATTGTAAGAGAACCATCCTTTTTTTCACAACTAACACTGGTGCACCCCAAGGTGACTTACTAGGCCTTATGAAACTTTTTTCCAACAAATCCCTCAATTTCTCGTTCAATTCCTTTAACTCTATCGAGGCCATATGGTAAGGGGGAATAGAATTGGGTTGAGTATCGGGAAGGAGGTCTATAAAAAAGTCTATTTCCTTTTCGGGAGGAATACCAAAAAGCTCATCGGGAAAGACATCAAGAAACTGATTAACCACCAGAACTGACTCAATACAAAGGACTTGGATTCAATATCCCTAACCCTCACAAGATGATAGAGACAACCCTTAGAAATCAACTAATTTTATGCAATATGAACATGGGATAATTTCTATAGACTCTTTTACTATGAATGGACTCACCAACGGGTGTAGACACTTCATAAGGTTCACATAACAATTCGAGAATAACATGAAAGTTTTTGGCAATAAAAGGAGTAATAAAAGAAAGAGTGGCACCCAGGTCTATCAATGTATACTCATCAAAATCAAAAACCTTTAACATACTTGTAATGATATCAGCTACCTTATCCACCCCTTCCTCCCTTGAAGAGCATAGAATCTATTTTTCCTTGGAGCACCCCCCCTATTGGCCTCTTCTTCCCTTTTGACCGACATTTGCACCTTGACCTTATGGACGATTATATGTACCTTTCTTTTGAGCATGAACAAAATCAATTACCTTATGGTATACTTCACCACAACCATAGCAAGCATTAGAGTTTATCAAACATGGGTCATTATGGTTCCTACAACATATTTGGCATACATGGTTAGGCACCCCCACCATCACCACATTAGAATCTTGGACTATCATTAACAAATCTCCTATTAGGAGCATTAGAAGACCCTTGGCCTTGGAACTTGTGGCCTTGAGAAAACCATCCACCCTTGGAACCTTGGAATCTACCTTAAAAACAAGCCCTCTTGGACTCACAACTTCTTCTTTTTCTAAGATTTTCACCCTCTAGTTGCTTGGCATATGTCATGAGATAGGACAAATCCATATTACCCACTAACATAGTGGTACGACAGTCCTCATTAACCAAGTCAGACACTCCCAACATAAATTTGTTCATCCTCGATCTCGGCTTGGCAACCAATTGTGGAGAATACTTTGAGAGTTGGTTGAACTTGAGGGCATGCTCCCTCACACTCGTGGAAACTTGCTTAAGGTTCATAAACTCTATCATTTTAGTCTCACTTAGCTCTATGGGAAAGAACTGGTTGAGGAATATAACTTTAAACTCCTCCCAAGGAATAACATCATCATCTCTCCTCTCCAATTTCCATTAGGTTAACCATATTTGGGGCACACCCTTGAGTTGGTAGGCTGCTAACTCTGCCTTCTCCTTTAAATTGACCCCCATGATAGATAGCACTTTGTATACCTCATCTATGAACTCTTAGGGATCCTTATCTAGTTTAGATCCATAGAGCTCCAGTGGGTTCATTCTAGTGAAATCCCTACCCTAGAAGCCGAAGAGGGAGCATGAGGGGCTTAGACCCTTTGGTGAATTTTATTGGTCATAACATGAGCCAACATTGTAATAGCATCCTGGAATTCATCTTGGGCTACCCCTCCACCTTGCAGAGCTTAAGGAGTGGGAGGGGTCAGTTGCTCCTCAGGTGTACGAGCTGTCCTTGGTCTCTATCTTTGAATTGGCATAATCTAGAAGAGCAAAGAGTATTCGTTAGGGGAAAGGATGTAACACCCTACACACATTATAAGTATTTGTACTATACACATGAAACATGATATGGACTTTCAATTAGTGCCAATTTTAAAAGTGTTTGCATCTCGCATTAAAGGACATATACTACAAGTATTTGTACTATACATATGACATAGGATATGGACTTTCAAATTAGTGCCAATTTTAAAAGTGTTTGCATCTCGCGTTAAAGGGCGTCATGTGTATCTAAAGTTTGAGAAATTTATGTGTATACGTGTTTTGCGTCAAGTTAAGGGGACTAAGACCCTAAATAAAGGAAAAAAATTAAGGTCCTTGTAGGACTTAGGAAGCTAGTAGGTGAGTCAACTACTTGCTTGGCTTGAACTTGCAAGTTAAACGGAGANTAGTACTATAAGTGGGCTATATTTACAGCCCAACATGATGGAATAAAAAGGTCCAACTACTTTCTACAATTCATAACCAATTGGGCCAAAACAAAAGAAGGAAAATCTGCACATAGGCAGCCCAAGATCCATCTGTTTGGAGCCCAATAAGGCCCAAGTGAAATGAGTTAAATAACTGCATCACCAGCTTATTATGTGAGGCTAAGAGTGGCTTAGTAAGTCGGCCAAAAATCTCTTTGAAAGGGGACCAAATCATCTCCCACAAGTCATTCTACTTAGAACACAAGAAAAAAATAGATGGCTCTCTACTTTTGCTCTGAACGGTTAGTTGATTTTCCAAGCAGCTTCAAGAGACCTTAAGGCTTCTTTGAGAAGTCCTACACATGAGGGTAAAGTTAAGTAGGTGTACTTATGTGTTTGGTATGCTTTCCCTATGAAAAACAAGAGAGTATGTTGGTTGTGTTGAAGCTGAAATTTCTGGACAGCATGTGTTGTTGATGTTACTATGTGCTTTTCTTGTTAAATTAAGAGTTGTTTCTCTTCTTAGTTTGCTGTATTATGAAGTATTACTTGTGTAGTTGACAAAGGTTAGGTTGGTAGTGGTATAAGCAGGTTATGTTTCTGCTTTTACAGTCTGCAATAGTAAGGTCTTATGTGTTATCGCAATTGTATCCTTGATTGGAATTTGTGGGCTGATGTATACATAACTATGTTTTTCATTCTTAATCTGGTACTTGCTAAGACTTTTTGAAGGCTGATATAATGTGTAAATGTGTGAATAACCATTTGGTTAAAGTTGGGATAGGTTTGAAATTACCGACGTCGAAAGGTAGCGAAAAGATGTAACATTATGTTGTCCGTTTGTATGATACGTAGAATTATTGTGTGTCCTGTTTGTGGACTGTTATAGGGATGATATGGTGCTACACTAGGCTTTACATAATGTGTAGATGTTAATGTCTATTAGGAAATACAATTAAAGGCAAAATAGTGGGTAAGTATGCTCGGGTTTGTAGTTGCACGCTTGCTGCCCGGGTGTTGTTTCTATGTGAATTTGGGTTTCCAAGATGTTTCTATTGGCTTCTAATGCTAGTTTTATTACTTACTATGTTGCAGTTGAACATTTTGAGGAAGTTAAGGTTATCTCATGGTAATAGCGAGGTTTTACAGCAAGGTATGTAAGGCTATTTGATTTCCTATCACTTGGCATGAATCATAGATTCCTTATTGGTACATAGAGACACTCCAACTCCGACACAATTAGTAACCGTATATTCACTCTTTTATGTGTTTATATGCTATCATACATAGTCACTTTCAAAGCTACATACATACCCAGTTACCTTCAAGTCTACATACATACATGGAT
>DF371335.1:813-11252 GCA_000787875.1 Solanum virginianum
TTCGGAACTGTGTTACTAGGCCGTGTAAGCCTCTAATGCTACTTCAGTTGAGTCAACACTAGACTAAACTATTGCTCAAGCTATTTGATAGCCATAGAGTGAGACTCAATTTTTTGGTTGATGCTAGAAATTTAGATTTCATACCCCTCAGAGTTTTATCTAGTGTCTCAGATTTCCTCAATAGGTAATCAAACATCTTCTTAATTCTTGATCTACTTGCACTTATGTCGCAGTTATGTGGTGGCACATAAGGACCATTTCTAAAGCCATCTCTGCAACCCCAATCTATATCTCTCTCTGGGCCCCTGTTCCTATCTTAGTATCCTCCAGGTTATCCCTAAAAGGTCTAAATCTATTGAAGTTCCGACCTTAGCTTTCTTGACCTTAGGGCTAATAGTCCTGATTGTACCCTTGGGCGTTGGTTTGGAAATCCCTCATATGATCAGCAATAAAATAGGTGTCCTCCTCATAATAAGGCTCATCATACATGGGTGCATGTGAAGTTTGATGAACTACTACATTGACTCGCTCCTAGTTCTGCTTCATCATCACCTCCATAGTTGTATAGATTTGGGCAAGCTCTTGCATAAATTCATCATTTATCTTTTCTTGCTTCGAACCAACACTGACAGCGAATGAACTTTTGGTAGATGCTCTGTCTCTCTACCCCCATCACGATTAGTCTTGACCACTTGCTCCATCCTTTCTATGATCTTTGTGAATGGCTGATCTAAGAACATGCCCCCATGATAGTGTAAGCACAAGCCTGACTTTTCTCATCAAGGGCATGGTAACAAATCTCCACCAAGGAATCATCAACTTTTTTATCTTTTGGTCTAGGACACTCCTTAAGCATTTAGTGAATCGCTCCCATGTAGTGTTGATCGAATTACCAAGAAGTTGCTCAAAATTTTTGATCTGATCTTTCAACTTGAGCTTATTTAATCAAGAGATATACCTCTCTAAAAAGGCCTTCTACAATTCTACCCAACTGGTGATCGAACTCTGTGGGAGCTTAGATAGCTATAGTGTTGCATTGTTTGTAAGAGACAATGGGACAACACAAAGTCCCACAGCATTCATAGACAGATTTTGTGTTCCCATCACACTCCTTCAGACGAATGCAACATTGTGAAGATGGCTAAGAGGATCCTCTAATGGTAAGCCTGCAAATAGCCAACGATTCTACAGCATATGAAGCAACCCACTCGAGACTATGTATTTATGTCGGCCGATAGTGGTGGCAATATAATACCTCTAGTCACCTCCAAAACATATGATTCAGCCTATATTGGTTCCACTGATAAGTATTGGCATTAAAATTCTATGGCTTTGGAGCTATATCCTGAAGAGGAAGTGGGTTGTCATAGTCATCATTCTCATTCTCATTCTTGTTCAGAGCCGCATTGGCCTCATTGTTGGTGTTATCTTCGGCCATTCTTCTCAACATTCTGTAGATATCTAGGTCAAACAGTCTCAAGGTTCACATGTTCGACATATGCTATACTTACACCCTACAAAGAAAATAATAACAACAAAGAACGTAAAATGTGGGAAATAAGGATTTATACCCAAATCAATATGAATTAACTAAGTCTAGTAGTATTCTCCATCAATTGACAAAAATTGTGATGTCACCCAAGTTACACCTCTTTTTTTAGGATAAAGCAGTCATTGTCAAGAAATAGAACCTAACCAAGGTTAGGGTCGAACCCAAGGGAATACGTAGAGTCAAGAGAATTCAATGTTTGCAATTTGAGTAGTTAACCGACTTACTCCCCTAGAGGGGAAGTGTTTTGTAATAATCAATGGAAAAGTAAAACTAATTAACACAAGAGTAAAATAAATATGGAGAGAAACTAGGGTATTGCATTCCCAATGATTCCCAACTTAGCATCACCGGATAACCAAATTCATTTATAGTGTATAGCATGTCAACTAGTAAAATAAGTTCACCAAACCCTTTGGAAAAGGCGAGAGGAAAATTTCACTATGTGACTTGGCCCATCTCTGCAGTGTGCATTACTAACCCTTATCTATTAGTCCAAGTACAACCTCCCCTTGGCCTAGCTTGGTTGATTAGATGAGAACACATCAATCAAATCCTGTTAATTAATCTCTTTTCCTATTCATTAATACCTTGATCTAGTCAGTAACAGTAGGTGGGTTCTAATGTTGGTCACCACTAGAAAACATGCAAAGTGAAGAGAATTAATTAATATATGCATTCATCCTTTCCAAGAATTATGAATTATTCAGTTTTACCTTGTTAGTTCTTCATGGTTCCCACAATCCTAGTTGTGTATTTAGCTACCCATACTTTGTGTAGATGCAAGACTTATGAATTGGAATAACATAATAGAGCACTTACACAATTGAATTAAGAACAAGCAAATCCAACTTTAAAAAGAATCACAAAATTAAAGATGAAATCAAAGTACAAGTGTTCTAAAAAATCTCCGAAGTAATCTCACTATTTTTCCTCTCTAATTCTAAAGTTCACTGTGCACTATGCATAAACTTATGAAAAGTAACCTAAAATACCTATTTATAATAATTAAAATATAAGTCCTAAGCAACATAGGATAGCTGGGTTGGCACACCTCACGAACACGTTTGCAGGTCGTATTGCATTTTACGGTCCGTAATTGGGGTCACATACAGTGCTACTAGAAATCAAGAATTCAAGTCTATGACACTCTCTCCATGACTTGTAAAGTGGTTTACAACCCATAGGGATAGTTTCATTTGATGAATCTTCAAAAAGTTCCAACCTCTGATCCTCAGGGCACGAACCATGTTCTACAACTCGTAAATCATTCCATGACTCATCTGCATATTTGTAGAATTGAGTTTAGAAAATCATCCTCTCACTGCGAAAAGATCAAATGTCCAATCCATTTATTTTACAGGTATTTAAGCAGGTTGGAATATTGCCCACAAAACCACTTCATGGCCTGTAAAGTGAACTCCTAGAGTAAATTACGACCTGTAAAGGGTCTCATACAACATCAAAAATCAGCAACTTCTGTATTTCCTCCCAAAATTAAGGCCAACCCTAGAATCCTACAAACATAACACAAAAACACATAGAACCAACTAACATCGCATTGAGAACACATAAAATTCCAAGTTTTTAGCATCAAAAGTATTGTATTTTGATAGTACATCACATAGTCCCAAAAGCAAGGAAAGTGAGATACAGGACTTACAGTGATAGTTATGTGATGAGTCCTCGAAGGCCTAGGGCAGCTCAGAGCCTAGTAGATCTCTCGAGGAGCTCGGTGTTTAGCCTGTGCAGGCACCAAGCCACCATAGACACGAGCTGCTGCTAGATAGTCAAGCAGCCCCAAACTCAACTTATTATGGTCTGCCCTCCCCAGTCTGATGAGGAAGGTGGTAAGGATAGCAGCTCTATAAAGATGACTTCCGCCAAAGAGGGATTCGAGTCTGTATCTGGAGAGGGGTCAGATTCTGAGACTTCATTAGCACCTCAAGCACCACCCTCGCCTTCGGATGCCTTATCTAAATAGAGGTATGTTTGAGGTATGCAACAGATCAATATGGATAATGTACAGCAGGATGAGCGGGGTCGACCAACCCTCTCTATATTTGAGGAGTCCTGAATTATCACCTCAGGGCTAGACAGTGTCCCCGAACTCCAGGATACCACTGATCGATATAGACGCCAGTGGGGCTGGCAACAACATTGAGGAAATACACTCCACCTACGATTAACGAATTTTTTGCATCCTATGTTGCCACCATCCTAGAGACTCTCCCTAAGGGGAATAGACCCCTCCCTCAACCTTGATTGACACACACGAGAGTGAGCAGTGTATAGGTTGACATATCAAAGGCCACCATCCATCCACCAGGGGCCTAGCAAGATATATTTGACTTCGACAACAGATTAGGGTAGACACAGGATAAAGTCCTGATGAGAGATCCAACCCGCAAGGCCGCTTTGATGAGATGGATATCCAACCATACTGCTGAGCAGAGCCAGGACCCTGAGTGGGTATCTACTTCGTCGGTGCCTATAATGAAGGTGTCTCATAGCTTCACCAATAAATTTTGGTGGGTTGTGGTGTGATTGCAAATCCAGCCCACACTTGTAGATAATACCTTGATGACGGACCATATGGTATTAGTTTCCATCATCCTGGCTAGCTATGACATAGATTAGGTCTGCCGGAGCGCAGAGCAGATTCATTAATACCTTGATCTAGTCAGTAACAGTAGGTGGGTTCTAATGTTGGTCACCACTAGAAAACATGCAAAGTGAAGAGAATTAATTAATATATGCATTCATCCTTTCCAAGAATTATGAATTATTCAGTTTTACCTTGTTAGTTCTTCATGGTTCCCACAATCATTTAGAGGACATTAGATGTTAGCCTGATAAAGATTGAAGAGAATCTGGTGGCCCTCTATCAAGCACCATACCCTCCAGCCTGGATGTTATAGATGTCCATCGCAGTGCCACTGTTTGTGCCTCCATTTACTTCGACCATTGCTACTCCCACTGAGAGGGGTCCCCAAACACGAAGACTGATATAGAGAGAGGTCCCACTCCTACTACTACTTCACCAAAGGCTATGCCCGCATACTCAGCACCTATTAGAATGATATATGTGTCAGTGATATCTTTTTAGGCCCTGGTGTAGACGCAAGCACATACTGAGTCCCAGTTGACTTACTTGCTATAGCAAATTTGGCCTTGGGTTTGCTAGGCCATCTCAGACGTTGAGCCAAAAATGTAAACACATTGTGTGGACACTATTCAGGAGAGGCTCATGCCAATTCACAGCCGCGTAGATATGTTTGAGAGGCGAGTAGAGTAGAGCCTCAACTCAGCACAGCCAGCAGATTTGATGGCCATTCAGACAGAGATCTAGCAACTTTGTTCCAAGATTAGGGCAGTAGTAGCAATATAAATTTTGCTTCCACCGATCGATCCCACTGATGTGGTGGTAGATTTATTTGCTCCTAATGATAACCACTCCCTTCCCTCAAGAAGCGGCCCAGCGTTGATGATCTAGATGCAATGAGACTAGACGTAGGGATGATAAGAGGGGAGTTGCTCGAGCTTGCCAAGAGTCGCTACATGCAGGATGAGGAGGAGTGGTGGTCACATGAGATAGAGAGGAAGAGGGATATTAGACCCTCCATATAGGCTATCACTACTAACGGGACCACCAAGCAAGTTGAAGATGTTCACACTCAGCCAAAGACCAGTGCTTAGGTGCCTAGGTATGTTTTTGCCCCTGTGCTTCATTATAGTGATATTTTTGTGCATTTAGGATAATGCAAACATTTTTCGATAAGTGTGGGTAGTTATAGGCCTTAATGAAGTTTGAGTAACTATGACCTGTAATTATCCCAAATTTTGAGTCAGAGGGGTTTTTTTGCCTGTGTTCTTTTTGCCAAAGACATTTATTGTCTATTAAACAGGCATGTTTATGATGTGTAGGTACTATTAGTATATAGTATTGAAGTCTATATATGTTAGTTTTTGTCTAAAAAACCATACCCTAAATTTTGTTTATGTTAGTTAGTCTTGATAGAAACCATGTAATTGATTGGCTGACAGTGCTTGTTCTAATAAGTGAGGTCTAATTATGATTAAAAGCATGATCTGAGAGTGTATATTGATAGTGTAATCAGTGTCATATATGTGTGAGCTTTCTTTGCTAAATTCTTATATTGTGTTTCAATTCAGAACTTGCCCTGTTATTTTGACTTACACAGTAGGTTAGTTGGTTAGGAAAAGATCTTAGGACATTATTCATATCAGTCCATTTAGACTAAATGACCAACCAAATGTATAATATATCCCTTGATTGCAATGTTTGAGCCTTGCATGTGCCTTTTTTTAGTAAAAACCTAGATAATCTAGCGTTATTGAATGTAAAATCCTGAAATTGGCTCTGGTCCTTCCTTAAATAATGTGCACCTTAACTGGGGCTAAAATCTTAAGTTGAGGGTGGCAACCAAAAAGTGGCCCCCGTGTATAGGTTGAATATTGTGCATTGCAACTCAAGTCAAAAGTCTATGTTGAGGGTGGATGGTATAAGGATAATTACATAAAATCGGGTAAAATCTAGTGATATAAGAAAAAGGTAGAAAACTATGCTATAGGTGCAAGAAAAATGAATAGATGCCTAAAGAATGAGCAAAAAAAAAAAGAAAAATGATGTGAAAATAGAAGGCAAAGAGCTAAAAATGAGAGTAAGCACCCAGAAAAGCTTGGAATAGGAGAAAGGGAGAATGAGTTGAAAATTAACACTATTGGTAGGGCTAAAGTGAAGAATAACACAGTGTCAAAAAGGGTCATTAGTCACTATGTTTGCAAAAATTCATACCAAAGCCCCCCAAGCCTACGTTACAAGCTAAGAAAGTCCTATATTTATCCTAGTCCAAGTAGTCGAAAGTCATAGTTGTGAGTATAGGGTCAAGCATATTGTATTGAGCATGGTGTTTGAATATCTGTTGTGAGAGTGAGTGATTTTGATTAGTCCCAAGCATTGAATCTAAAAGTACTATTATGAGTAGGATATAGGAGTTCTTTTCGTGTGGGGGGGGGTACTTACATTACACTGTTGATCTTAGACTAATTCAGTGATTGTTGCTTATCTAGGGTTACCTTGCTTGTCATAGTTGCACTATCACATGTATTAATTTGCATTGGTTTTTTGATAGCTATCTGATATGCATTGATGAGTAGTATGTGTATCTGTGCTTAAGTTAAAGATGATATGTGACATTAGATTAAGGTTTGTGTGTTACTATACTAGTTATATAGATTGAGTCCTTCACTTGAGGACAAGCAACAATTTTATGTTGAGGTTGTTGATGTGCTATCGAAATATAGCACATTGATGCTTAAAACTTAGAATTTTGTATGTTCTCAAAGCTATGTTAGTGGGTTTGATATGTTTTTATGTTTATTTTTCAGGACTATAGGATTTTGCAAGATTTTCAACTAAGTTTGTAGCTGCTGAGATTTTTGCTAATATAGAAGGGAATTTATGGGTCGTGGAAGTTTCCACGAGCTATAGAGTAGATTCGTAAGTGAGATCCGATAAAGGGTTGATTTTCTGAAGTTACATATACAAACTGTCTAACGAGTCATGAAAAGTTGTACAAGTCATAGATGAGGTTCCATACCCCGAGGATCAGAAGTTGGGATTTTCTGGAAAGTCATTAGAAGAAACTCTATACAGGTCGTAAGTCTGAATATGACCCATTGAATGGTCTCGTAGAAGTTGTGCCCAGTTTTGAAGAATGAATTTCACGAAGCCCAGGTACGGGCCATACTACGGCCCGTAACCCTACCCGTATTACCTGCCGAATTCAGTTTTCCTATTTTGTTTTGGACTTATATTTTACGTACATAAATAGATTTGTTAGGTTAATTTCAGTAGGGAGCAAGGGATAACAACCATAAACATAGAGAGAAGTGTTTAGAAAGACTTGGAATACAACTTTGTGATTTTAATCAGTACTTTATGATTTCTTGTGAAAAGTTTGGAATTTCCTAATCTTAAATTCATCTTTGTAAGAGCTCAATTATGTTATTCCATATCATGATTCTTGCATCTACAATGATTATGCATAGCTAAATCCACAACCTGGGGTTGTGGGAACCATGAAGAACTAGCAAAGTAAAATCAGATAATTGTAATTATTGGAAATTGTGCATGCATGTATTAATTAATCCTCTTCATTTTGATTTCTTTTTAATTATGGCCAACATTAGAACTCCCCTAGTTGTTACTGACTGGATCAAGGTAGTAATAAATTAGAAAAGAGATTAATTAACAATGATCTATTTCTTCTCGTCTAATCAATCAAACTGGATCAACGGGAGGTTGTTCTGGGATAATAGGTAAGGTTAGTAATGTCACACTACGGAAATGGATCAAATCACATAGTGAAATTTACCTCTCCCCTGAATCAAATAGTTTGGTAAACTGAAGTTACCATTCTGCATGCAACATACTAGAAAAGATTATAGTTATCTGGTAATACTAAGTTAGGAATCATGGGAAAAATAAAATCCTAGTTACTCTTCTCATTGATTTCACAACACTTGTTCTAGTTTAGGTTTACTTTCTCTAAATTACAACAAAAAAAACCCTTTCGAGAGATAAGTAGGTTAATTAACTCAAACTACTTGAAATTATTTTGAGTCCACCATATTTCCTATGGGATTCGACCCTAACCTTGGTTAGGTTATATATCTTGACAACGACCACTTTAACCTTTAAAAAGAGGTGCAGCTTAGGCGACATCACTAGCACTGTACTATTTTATTACATTGTTCTTACCATATTTACTGTATTTCACTCAATCAGCCTGTGATGCCTACTGCGTGTCTTTCACCAGTACTCACTGATGTGTTATCCAAATACAACACTTTTGATGCTTAAAACTTGAAGTTTTGCGTGTTCTCAATGCGATGTTAGTTGGTTTTATTTGTTTTTGTGTTATGTTTGTAGGATTCCAGGGTTGGCCTTGATTTTGGGAAGAAATACAGATATTGAGTTTTGATGCAGTACGAGACCCTTTACAAGCCGTAGGTCGCTCTACGGGTCATGAAGTGGTTTCGTGGAGAATTCGAGTGAGGGCCTAATTTTCTCAAGTTATTTCTACAAACATGTAGTCAGGTCATTAAATAATTTATGAGTCATAGAACCTGGTTCATGCGCTGAGGATCAGAGATTGAGATTTTCTAAAGATTCATCAAACGAAACCCCCCTATGGGTCGTAAACCACTTTACGGGTCATAGAGGGGCTATCATAGACTTGAAACCCAAATTTTCAGCAATACTATATGACACCCCAATTACGGGTCGTGGAATGCAATACGGCCTGTAAACCTATTCGTGAGTTGTGCAGACCCAGCAGACCTATTTTGTTTAGGACTTGTATTTTAAATATTATAAATAGGTTTTTTAGGTTATTTTTCAGAAAAAAATGCATAATACATAGAGAACTTGAGAATTAGAGAGAGAAAATAGTGAGACAACATTGGAGAGTTTTGAGAATACTTGTACTTTGATTTCATCTTTAATCTTGTGATTCTCTTTGAAGTTGAATTTGGTTGTTCTTAATTCAATTATGTAAGTGCTTTATTATGTTATCCCAATTCATAAGTCTTGCATCTACACAAAGTATGAGTAGCTAAATCCATAACTAGGGTTGTGGGAACCATGAAGAACTAACAAGGTAAAGCCTGATTATTCTTAATTCTTGGAAAGTATGCATGCATGTATTAATTAATTATCTTTGCTTTGCATGCTTTCTAGTAGTGTTCAACATTAGAACCTGCCTAGTGTCACTGACTGGACTAAGGTAGTAATGAAAGAGAAAAGAGATTAATCAGCAGGATTTAATTAATGTGTTCTCGTCTAATCAACCGAGCTGGGCCAAGGTGAGGTTGTACTGGGACTAATAGGTAAGGGTTAGTAATGCACACTACGGATATTGACCAAGTCATGTAGTGAAATTTTCCTCTCACCTGGACCAAAGGGTTTGGTGAACTTAACATACCATCCTGCATGTTACACACTAGAAAAGAATTAGGTTATCCGGTGATGCTAAGTTAGGGAATTATGGGAACACAATACCCTAGTTTCTCTCCATACTGATTTCACTCTTATGTTAGTTAGGTTTACTTTTCTATTGATTACTACACCCCCCTTTTTGGGGAAGTAAGTTAGTTAATCACTCAAATTGCGGTAATTGAATTCTCTTGAGTCCACATATTCCCTTGGGTTTGATCCTAACCTTGGTTAGGTTTTATTTCTTGATAACGACTACTTTATCCTCAAAAAGAAGGTGTAACTTGGGCGACATCACTCATTCCTACTTTTTGTATCTACTCGTGGTACGAGTCCAGGTACGAGCCGTGGCCATTGATTCGGAGGCTTGTAAATGATTCAAGAGGCATTGGTAAGCATTGACTGCTTCGGATATTCTATGATCTCCTTCTGTTCTCTAGGCCATCTTTTGTATTCTAAAACTGGCCTTGTACATTATAGTTAGGCTTATTTATCTAGGAGCTCATTCTAGATTATATTTATAGCTATGTATATTATTTTTGTTTTGGGTTTGAGTCTATAGTAGCTCTGTACATATGACTTTGAGGTCCTGGGTAGATAGTGTTTCATGTATTTATATATTACTAGTATCATTATGATTAGTGATTCAGGATAAGTACCATGGGTATTGGGTTGTCTTGTCTATAGACGGGATCTAATAGACGCCATCATGACTTGAGAAGTTGGGTCGTGACAGTTTAACCCCTATGAAGGTTTAATGAATGCTAAGAGGCTTGGGTGAGGCACCTTTAGTTCTCTCATTTGACGTGTTACGATTAAATTAGCTATATGTAATATGTGTTATTTAGATGAATATACATGTGCATT
>DF371331.1:0-10024 GCA_000787875.1 Solanum virginianum
ATTAGTCATCCAAAAAAAAATCATACTGCACCTATATAACATAAGTTATATCACTACACCATCTTATCTTTGGGATGCCAAGAAATAATTGAGAAGCAATAAAATTGCCTGTTGGCAAAGAGTTCACAGGAAACTAAAAGTCCAATAGTTCTTTTTTGTTTTCTTGCATAGAAATATTATATACATAAATATACAACCTAAAAAGTATTAAACATCAAATGAATGCTACACTGATTTAACATGGAAACAAAAAAGATTATCCGTCCAAATGATGCTATGCAAAATTAGGCATTGAGCATAATAAGTTCAAATGAAAAGGATCAATAGTTTTTATAGGGTAAAAGAACTCTGACACGAAGAAGAGGTAATGTATAAATTATCCATTTACGTGCACTTTATGTACTGCAATAAAAGATGTAACAAATTATATATAAGTATTGTTACCAGAGAAAGATCAAAGGCCAAAAACCAAGTAAACCGACTGCCATTGGTAGCTAAAGTGTTACTCTCTACTTGATGATATACTAAAGTTAGTATCACCGACACCTCCTATAATTGCTAGAAGATGAATAATCCTCCACAATTACCCCGTTAAATGAAGCTTAAATTAAAACTAAATCAAAGTTCTCTTATAAAGATAAATTATTACCGCTAAATTATCATTTAATAGAAGTTTTTTTAAAAAAAAATAAATCGTCAAACAGTTTTTATATAGGCATTTTTGAAATTGTCTTGATATTAAATGTTTTACAATTCAAAAAATAATTTAAATATTGCTATAAAATATTTAATCAAATGGATATCTAATTTAGTAGAAGGTCAAAGAGGTAACCAAACTTTGAAGATTGGACCTTCCCACTTTTAGTAATACTAATCCTTGGCACATGCGTTGCACGTGAGTCCCATGCTAAATTGTGTAGAGCCATTATGCAGACACACATATATATACATATATACTATTGAAGATTTGTTTGTTAACTTTTCTATTTCGAGAAATATTGAGTGATATAACCATCGACATCAAACTTTTCCAGAAATAACTGGTAAACAATAAGCCCATAAAAAAATAACATGAAAATTCAACAGGAGAAAAATAGCATCTCCAAGTCATACACTCAGATTTATTTTACAGATAAATATCTCTAATTCACACTAATTGCATTGCGTTACTATCAATGAAAACTTAACCAAGCAATCATTATAGAAAAATCACATTTAAGTAGATAAAGTTATAGATGTGATAAACTCCTTCTTAGAATAATCTGGTTCGATTTAACAAATGATATTATATATTATTACAATAATACTATACAAAAGTAAGTTTCATCTAGCAATGTTCTACTTGCAAAAGTTTGATTGCTAAATTGATGCATAATGATATAATAACATGATAAAGCGTAAAAATCAGAAATAACCAAAAATAAAGAAGACAAAATAATAATAGAAATCCAAGACCAAGCATTAAAAATAACATAACATACAAATCCAATATCAAGCATTAAAAATATCATAACATACAAATCCAATACCAAAAATTAAATTAAAAATACCATAACATACAAATCCAAGACCAAGCAAGACAAATACTATACAATAAAAATGTCATACAAAACACAAAATTAACAGATGGGAAGCTAAAAAATATACCAACTCAAAGGGCAATAGTAAATGAAAAGACAACTTCAAATTAAACATTAGTGCAATAAAAAATTGCAGCCATCTTTCTCTTCCTTTTCTTAACTACTCTCTTAATGAATATGAGTTATAATATTTTAATTTAGTGTAGGGGCAAAATAGTAATCCAACTTTTGCCTAACATTCTTCCCACTTTTAGTTATATATGATATGATGATATGATATGATATGATATACATATGTTTTTTGTGTTTATTTATGCTTAATTTACCAAGTTTATATGTCAAAAGATATATATATATCCTATCCTACATCTCCTACCTTGTATGTGAAAACTTACTAGTATTCAGTTCAAAAGTTCCTTTAAACCAGGGCGTTGGAAAATTTATCCCTATAGTCTGCAAGAGCTTAAATCAATTTTCACTTTTGTCAAGTACAACTATATCCAAGATTCTCATCCAGCTCTTGTAAATGAAATGCAAAACTGCTTACTTTTGAACTTACCTTCCAAGACACGAGCTAGCACCAATAGTTGCAATCAAGTCTAGTAGCTATCACGGGAGTACTTTTGTCAAGCATTAGGTTCAGGTCTTCATAGATGCACATACTGGACTAGTATCAAGCAACATCTGTCAAAGAAAAGGAAGCTATAAGTTGGTGCATGTGCACAAATTCACACGCGTAACTCTTCTATTTATAGATGTTTGAAGAACCCACCTCTGAATGAGACTTCACAATACCTCTTTGAAGGGCTTTTTGGTAAGTAAGTTTCCAATCCCAGAGGGATTTACCAAGAGTGAAGCAGAAATTCTACTCCAAAAATTTTATAGACTCAAGTAAAGGGAAAAACATGTTAGGGAACATCAATTTCTTCTGACGAACCGAATTTTGAATGATATCCCCGATAAATTAATGTGCCACTATCTTCAATCAGTGCAGAAAGAGTGAAAGACTTCCTAATGCTTTGTCTATGTCCATTGCTCTAGGATTCCATCTGTCATTTGAGACAAAATGGGATGTACAACCATTTATGTCAATCCAGCTACACGCCAATTCTTTCTTCAAATCATACTTTTTAAGTAGTGCTCTCACACGAGCTGCATCTTTCCACATTCCCTAGCAGAATACATATTTGATAAAAGTACACACATTCCAATATTAGAAGGCTGAAGGTCTGGAAGTTTCTGCTCTACAACACCACTTAAATCAAAATTTTCATGGACTCTACAGCAGCTAAGTAATGTCTCCCGAGCATGAGAAGGGAGATCAAGGGGAATTTGTTTGACAAGTTCGAAGGCTTCAGCTAGCATCCCTGATCTCCCAATAAGATCAACCATGCAGTTATAGTGCTCGGCCTTTGGAATTATATTCCAGTTTTTCTCCATTGATATAAAGTAGCTCCAACCCTCGGCCACTAATCCAGAATGAGCACAAGCAGTTAGGACACCAAGAAAGGTTACATGGTCTGGTTCATATCCAGCTTGAATCATACAAGGAAAAATAATTAAGATAACATAACAAAACCACAGTGGAAAATGTGATCTGATCTGGCTTGTAATTATTTTGCAACATCCGTACATATAAAACCAAAGCTTCCTCATTTTGATATCCAGAAATGATAGTGTTCCACGAGGTTTCATCTTTTCTAGGCATCTGTTCAAACACTCTCCAGCATTAGTTATATCGTCTTGTTGAATGAAACCCCACAACATCGAATTCCATGATTCTTAGTTCCTCCATGGCATCATATGAAACAGATGTAGAGCATCTTGCTGCTTGCATTCTTCCATTCTGCAGATAACAACTTAGCTTTGAATTCCATGCAATAATATCCTTTTGAGGCATTGCAGCAAAAAGTTTTCCGGCCTCCCCCACATTGTTATGTTCACAATACCCTTTAATCATGGCAGACCAAGCCACGACATCCTTGTCAGGCATGTCCTCAAACAACCTTCTAGCTTTCTCCACTTCCCTGGCTTTTAAGAAACACGTGATCATGCTAGTCCAAGATGCCACATCACGCGTAGCCATTCTCATAAATAACTTATACAAATCCTCAACCCGCCCCATTTCAGCATAACCTGCTAGCATAACATACAAAGTGACACACTTTTCACTGGTGCTTCACTAAACAACCTCTCAGCTTCATCCAAATCCCCATACTTGAAGTAGCCTTCAATCATAATAGCACACGATACGTCATTCTTAATCGGCATTGCATCAAACAATGCTCTGCCTTCCTCTATTCTCCCATTGTTCACGTACCCAGAGATCATTGAATTCCAGCAACCTACATTCTTATCATCCATTCCATCAAACATACGCCGTGGCACTTCTAAATTCCCATTCTTTGCATACCCACTTAACAAGGCTGTCCAAGAAACAACATTTCTGCTTGGCGTTGTATTGAACACTTGTTGAGCATCATGGAGCAACCCATTTCTTACATACCCAGATATCATACAGTTCCAAGTTACTAAATTCTTTTGGGGCATTTCATCAAACAGTTTCCGTGCCGCCATCCACATCACCTTTCTTGAAAGAGCTGGTAATTTTTGAACTCCAACTGAACAATGAGTTGGCACTTGAACACACATAACGAATCCAAAAATAAGGATTTCTGTTCCTAAAGCAAATCTGTGAAGCCCATTTTAGCCATCTATACATAATACTACTACTAATAGTAAAGGTTAATTTCTTCTTTTTCTACTTATTTCGGGTTTATATTCAATTATCATGTAAGATAATATGGAAAATTATAGAAATAATGTAACTATGGTAGTAGATTTTGAAACTTGTGAGCTCAACTATTCGCGCGAAAATTATTTACACAAGGTGACCATTTCCGTGACCTTGTATTTTAAATGGGTAAAAGGTCAAAACTGCCCACAAACTTTCGAAATAAATCACATATACCTGCCTTTATTTTTTATCTCCAAAACTATCCCTCCCATCTAACTATTGGATCATATATACCCTTCCTTTCAATGGAATGTCACTACTTACCTATGTGGCATTTTGTTAAAAGAAAGGGTATATGTGGTCCAATAGTTAGACGGGAGGGGTAATTTTGAGACAAAAATAAACAGAGGGTATATATGTTCTATTTCAAATAGTTCAAGAGTATTTTTTATTATTTTTTATTTTAAATTATTTTACTCTTTCGAATGAAAAAAGAAATAAAAATATATGGAATCTATTTTTTTCTGTCTTTTTTGAATTTTCTATTTTCGAAACTCACATCGCATAGGTCTCATTCGAAAGAAAAATTCTTTATTAAAAAAAATTTAATATTCAGAGTTTAAATTCAAAACTTCTGGTTAAAAAATTTTATCCACTATACCACATTTTTACGGTGTGAAGTCCATTTTTCAAAACACAATTGTAATTGTTTTCAGTAAATTGAAATAACAAACTAATAAATATAAAAAAAATATATAATTAGATTGATAAACAATAGTATGGGTACAATTTTATTTGTTCCTTTATTTCTTCTCTTTGATTATTTTTCTAATCCTATTTCTTTATTCTTTCTTGCTTCGAATTGATTAAGATAATGCAGATGTACTTGAAATTTATTTGATCTTCATAAAAAATATATTTGATTGTCAACAAAAATATTCTCATATCAAAGAATACAAATCATTTTTATAATCTTGCTTGAGTATTATTAGAAATTAGAGCAAAAATTAAACATCGTCCCACAAATAATTGAAGGGTCAAAATGATAAGAGTGTTATTCCTACTTATTAATATGCTGCAGTATTTTTAGAAATTTCCATGCTTTGTAACGCAATGGCTGACATCAGAGTTTGCTTTAAATTTCAAAACATGCCGAAGAAGAAAATTCCTAACATTTGAATATCTAGATGTAGACGTATGATAGTTTGGTGTGAGTTATAAAATATAATATTTTGTAGGATCAAATAATTCTAAAAGAAAGAATTATTTTATTTTGTCTTTGGTTGGAGGTATTAAATAATTATAGAATGATTTATCATATTATTTTTATGTAATAAGTTATACCATATGCATGATGGTATAACTAATCCTAAGATAACGTATCTTGGGATAGTCAATAACTTACTCCCTACCAAACGGCCTTATAGTAAGGGTCATTTGGTAGAGCGTATAATAAATAAAGTGTATTAGTAATACATGTATTAGTTATACTTGTATTAATTATACATAAAATATTTTCATGCATCGTTTGGTTTGATTTATTAAAAATAGCACGCACCTCCACAATAGTGGTGAAACAACACTAACAACATATCCAGTGGAATCCCACAAGTGGGTCTGAGGAGGATAAAATATACGCAGACTTTACTATTACCTCACAGAGATAGAGAGACTGTTTCCAGAAAACAAAAGGAGGGATGCAACTCGTGGACATAAAAAAGGTTTTAAGGGACAATTGAGTGTTTAATCATGCTAATGCATGCATTAAAATTATTGAATTACTAATACGTAGAAATTCATGTTATTATTAATAATTTAATACCAATGCAAACATTAGTTATATATATAGGTTAGAAATAAGACATGGAAATACAAAGAAAGATGGGAGATGAAGTGAAGCTGTACAGGACATGGTCAAGCCGTCTTACGACAAAGCCATTGCACGCTTTTGGGCTAAATTTGTGGATGACAAGGTAACATATATTGAAACAGAGTGAAGATCCTTGGACATTAGGCATTTCCAGTTATATCAATGAGCTAATTAAGTAACTTTTTCAAGAATGGATTGATCATTTTCATTGATATTTGTCTTTCATCGTGACCTGCAGCTTCTGCCATCAGTATGGAGTGTTTTCACAACAAAAGGAGATGAGGGCAAAAAGGAAGCTCATGTTCTAGCAGTGCAAAACTTAGAACTTATTGAAGAGCAACTGAAAGAGAAGAAATTTTTTGGTGGAGAGAATATAGGATATGTGGACCTTGTACTTGGTTGGATGGCCTATCTTGTTGATGTGTTTGAGGAGGTGATCAACATGAAGTTGTTTGATGCAGCCAAATTTCCTCTCTTGTCAGGATGGATGAAGAACTTTCATGATGCTCCCGTAATCAAACAACACTTGCCACCTCGAGATAAACTAGTAACCAAATATCAATTGCTTCATGAAAAATATCAGACATCAAACTGAATGTGTTATAGTTTATGAAAATAACAACTGTTTGTATGATCAAATAATTTTGGACTATACATCAGGAATAATACTAGTCTTAGATGGCTTATATATCTTCAATTGTACGTTGTCTGTTTTTTTACAAGGTAACTAGATCAAAATATGATTCTCAACAAAAGATCCAAATGACAGATGATTGTTAAACAAACAACTCTTCATGCCCTTGGGCATCTCTTTCCCCTCGAATGAATCCAACTTTGCAATTCATCTCATGTATCACAAACAGAATATAAAAGAAAGAAAAATTCACAAATTGCAATAGCTTTTCTTCTGAACAGCACAAGATGATTGACTTAATCATCTACTACTTGTATCCAGAAATTGAAAACAAATGATAACAATATCTGCAATGCACTAACTAGATAGATTTTACCCAACAGAAAGAAGGAAAAAATGTTGCACATTGAAATTGATAAAATGAAATGGTTAAATAATAGGGAAAAAAAATGAAATTATTCAGAAATGCATATTGAATTTTCGATGGTAGATTCATAATTTTAAAAGAAGTATTTGTGATTGTTCAAAAATAAATGAAACAAAATGTACAATAAAGCTAGGATGGTAATTGTATGATCGAGGTCTGTTCAATGCTAGATGCAAAGGCACATAATAGATCAATATAAATATCATGAGCTATCTTGTAATAAAATCAGTTGTTGCGTACCTTCTTCTTGGTTCCTTCTTTCATAACTAGAGCTCGGAGAACGAAGAGATAAGAGGGTCCTATGTCGAACATGGTCAGAAATTCATAATAGAGTCCGACCCAACAACCAAATTGATTATTTTTAGATATACGGATACCAGATTACCAGAGTACAAGATTGGAATGGAGCGTTTGGTGAAAACAAATACTCCGCCAATGAAGGCTTCAGAGCTCTGGCATGATAAACCAGCAGTGATTCTATGCACTCGTCGCCCTGGGTAAATCATCAAATCATTTCTGCAATTGACACTTATAATTGATAAAAATCGTAGCTAAATTGGTAAGCTATATCTTAGATGCTGACTCTTTTAGGTTCATACACATACTTGGTTAAACAGAAATAAAGAAATTTCTTGCAAGAATTTCACATGGAAACTCAAGTCAATATCTGCATAGACTTCACCAAGAGTGGATGATCCAATAATCTCTGTAATTCCACTACACTCTGATGCACTGATGAAGGATAAAATCTAGGAAAGATTTTCCTTTAAAGAACGAGTGGTATAAGGAAAGAAAGTGAAATTAATAATTTATCTATGAGCAAGAATTACTGGGTCTCATGCCAAAAAGACTATGGGAAACAGGTGCATCATGTGCAGAGCTGAAGCCTACCAACTCTATGCAAAGAAATCAATATTTGGCATGTTAGGGGTTCAATTATTTGCTGTTCCTTCATGAGCAAATAGAAGCAGAGGTACCTTTTTTTCTACATTGTCTCTCACATTTCCTTGGAAGGGCCTGGTTCATTATGCTGGGTTTTGTTATCCAGGTAAAGGATTTCTGGCCTCAATACTGGGGTGGTGTACTACTCTGACAGAAACATGGAATTTTATAAATCTCTGGGAGGGAGGAAATCTGCTAAAAGATAAGTTCATATCAGGGTGTCTATTTAATCCTCGAGCTATTGCAAATTACAAGTGAGTAAAATCCATGGGAGTGGGGCAAAACTTCAGGGGTGAAGGTGAGATAAAAGGATGACTCTTCATTGTTGGCAGAGGGAAGAGTGGAATAGCTTATCAATTTATTGGAAGGACTTTTGGAGACTGGGCACCCCTTGCTGAAGTTTTTGAAATCTGTCACCACTTGCAGGTAACACTTCTGGCTTCTCTAATAAGTTCATTATTCAACTAAGTTTTAACTTTTTTAGTATAATGAGATTTTCTTCATATATTCTAGTATCGACAGGGAAGACAGACAGAGTTGCTCCAATCAATACAGCAAAGGGATTAGATATAGTTATTGTTTTTATGCTACAGCCCATTGCTTTTGAATCTCAAGCTCAAGAAGCTATATCTCTTCCAAACTTCAAATCTTATGTTTCATACCGCAGCGGTTTTATTGTATGAACAACATTACTGGATTTGTATATGTGAGTCAATTGAGACTGGCCATATATCTGTTACTTTTGAATCACATAAAACAGAAGTGTCAATCTGTAGATTGTACTCAACCAGCACGTCATTTGTTCATTGATAACTTACTAACACAAAGGACAAAGATTGTAAACTCATCTCATGTATCACATAAAACAAAATGAAAAAGATTTTAAAAAAAAAATCATAAATAGCAGTAGCTTTTCATCTGAGCAGCAGAGAAGCCAATTTCTTGATGAGATGCATAAAACTCATCCGCTTCTCCTCTCCTAGCCATAAATTGCTTACAGAAAGATCACAATATCAGCAATCCACTAATTATATAGATATTACCCAACAGAAAGAAGTGAATGTTGTACAGGTCCTCTTTTCTGTTGCACTGATTATGCAAGGAATTCAATCCATATTATTGAAAGTCAAGAGGGTTTAATTAGATATATGTTAGATATTACTTACCAGAAAAAAGATTGTTGTGGTTTCATAATTCTATCAAAAATAGGAATCTCGGTGTTTAGATATTTTATATATTCAATAATTTTTTATTTTTCAGAGACACTAAACTCCTATATAACCCCTCTTGTGTAATTGTCTACAGCCAATTCAAGAGAAGTTATCTTTTTTCCATATTTCCTCACAGATCCAGAACTTCTATGATTTTGGTACACCAAAGTAGCTCAACTCTACCTACAGCTGTTCTTACATCACCTGTCTAGTCGAAGTTCTCCTTATTTTCAAAAAATTATTATTCTTGTTTCTTTTTAATGAAGATTCTAATGGAAAACATTCTCCAAAACTCATTCTTCTCCTCTTTTTTCTTCATGTTATGGAAGGTTGAGCATAGAGTCTTTTTGGACATTAGATTTCCTATTAGTAAATCAGAGTTAAGAGTATTGAGTCCCTCCTGTGAACATGAAGTTTTGCCAATGTCCTGGAGAAGACTTCTCTCTTTCTTCTTCTTCTTTGTCATAATATCAGAGAATGGGCAATGTTCTGGAAGAATCTTCTTCACTTCATGGAGTTCGAGTATGGGTAGTGTTAGATTTATGCCTTGAATCTGTTTCCTAATTAGAGAAGGATTGAAATCCTAATCCTCTTTGGAGAAGGATTGGAATTCTAATCCTATT
>DF371326.1:732-11273 GCA_000787875.1 Solanum virginianum
GAATTTATTTTTTTTTTCTTTCAAACCTACGTACAAGTGGACAACATTACTCTAATGGAAATTGAGGATCTGTACCTAAAAATTGATGTCACCTTCACGTCGACGGCCTCTTCTTGTTCTTCTCTAGGTTAACTAGGTTTTTTTTTTTTAAAGTGATAACCGTCATTGATTCAATTTAATACATACGAATAACTATTATAGGATATTAATTAAATTAGCAATTTAACCCATTAACTAATTTAATTTATTATATTTAAAAACTCTACTAACCTATTTTAATAAATATACTATAAGCAGCATAAGATGTTACATAAATTATTACTTTTACCCACTAATTAATCTCATTATTTAAAATTACTTCTCAATTAAATAATAAAACTATTGACTAGTCCAAAAAGCCCCATTAAATTCAAAAGATAACCATTTCATAATATACGCAACTCTATATCTCGAAATAATTTAACGGGTCATTACAACAAAGCTATTCTATAAGGAAAAATTACTTAAGTAGATCTGTTTTAATGAATAATTACTGATTTTAGTGATATTTTTTATTTATTATCATTTATAGCAATATATAACAATATTATGATAAATCTACACTTGTATTAAAAGTGCATCATGCATTCAATATAAATATATTATAATTGTTTAATAAAAATATTTTTTATTATTATAAATGATAAATATTTTCTTAATCTAGCAAAGTGCATTATGCATTCAATATAATATATTATAACTGCTTAGTGAAAATAATTTTTTATTATTATAAATGATAAATATTTTCTTAATCTAGTATATCTATATAAGTTTCCCAAGCTACAATTAGGTATATGGGCCTGTTGACAAGATACATGGGCCTTTACCAGGCTAAGACAGATGATTGACAAACATTAACCATGTTTTAAGAAATTGGCCTAAATAAACCATTTACCTTTTAGCCAAATAAATTGACCTATAATTAATTTTCTTAGAAATAGTATGAACAAGAAAAAACTTATTTTCAATATGATCTTATCTAGACATTTATTTTCAGTTACAAGGCTTATAACATTCTTATCTGCACTTAATGCGTACATATCTCTAACAGAGACGATATTTTTCTCACAATTTTTTTATATGACATATTAATACTTTTGTCTAAAAATATTAAATTTACTATTCACAAGAAAATCTAAGATAAATCAGTTATGATTACTTTCTACCTAATTTTGACCATATTTTTGAATGTTTGTGTCTATTATCATTGATGGCTAATTTTCATTATCATTTATGACTAATTTTCAAGTAGACCATATTTTTGTTTATTTGTGTATCTCAATTGCTATATATATAGAAGTATTCATGTTAACTTTTTTGTACCAAAACATCATAATTTATATTTGCATAAATGGCCTCAAATTCAACATGGACTTGGGAGGAACACAAGAAATTTTTAAATGCATTGGCTGTTCATAACTTTGATGAAACATCAAGTATGTGGCATTATTTAGTTAATGTCACAGGCAAAACTGAGGAAGAAGTGAAATTGAAGTATGAAAAAATTATGATAGAAATTAAGAAAATTGAGGCTACTCTAATTCCTTTGCTTAAAAATGATGAAGATGTTCATGACAACAATCATGAGGATGATAAACAAAGGTAAAATTAATATTTCTCTTTATTGTTACTTAAGTATTTACTTATTCGCGTAATTTTTCTTTTTTAGAGGATTTTTCGCATATGACGACTCAAAAATATCTTAATTATGCTCTATAACTATAATTTAGATAATTACATTTCGCGCCTATAGTTATAGCAGCGTTTGTATAATACGCGTAGTATTTGTATACGTTTGTGTAATTCGCTATGCAATTCGCAGTTTTTGTGTAGCATTTGTATATTTCGTTATACAATTTGTGCACATCGAGTGTATAATTCAGTTATACAATTTGTGCACATCGAGTGTATAATTCGCTATACAATTCACAGTATTTGTATATTTCGCTACACAATTTGATTCGGATACAACTTTTGTATAATCACGCACAGTTGTATAAATCGTACGAATTAAACAAAACTTAAATTGTGATTACAACTAGATGTTTGTTGCCAGCTGTAATTAATTCAAACTAAAGCTATATTAGCTAATTAACTAGTATATATTTGCTTATCCGCGTAACTTTTCTTTTTATTAGTGGATATATTTAACATTAGTAGTATAAAATTACCACATTATCTTTTTTTTTTTTTTTTTTCATTTGTTTGGATTAATGAAATTATTAGCTATTATTGTATGGACAGTGCTGAAGGAGAAGGATCTCAATCTCAAGCTCAATTAGAAGCAAGAAATGACAAAGAAGATGGAAACTCAAATGCAGCAAACAATTAACAAATTGAAGAAGGATATTTGCTGAAATTATTGCCTTTATTTTCCATATCATTTATTTTTATTTAGTTTTTTAACGGATATTTTTATTTTAAGCAAGTACTTTTTCTAAGTATGTTGTTTGTAAGATGACTCAAAAACATGTTTCTAAGTATTTCTATGTATGTTGTTTGTAAGTCATTTGACTAACATTCAAATTGCTCTCTAGCTATCATTGTGTAATCATATAAATTCTCCAATTGCACTCCTAATTCTTTAATCTTTTTTCACCCTTTCGTCAAAATGTTCTTCCCAAAAGTAGTATATGTTGAGTTTAAAAGGTGTGAATGACAAATGAAGAGTATAATTTTTCTAAAAAAGATTGTGACCTTTTTAATAAGGCACAATAAACACCTTTTGTTCTCTATATATAGAGAATTTTCTTATCATTTCCAAAAGAGTTTTTTCTGACTTCTTCTTCTTCTACACAAACAAATTCTAGCGTGCTTTACTGCTATTGAGTGGTTTGCTGACACCGTGATTTTAGGTACCGATACATCGGTGAGTAAAATCGTTCTATCCTGGGAGGATCTATTCCATTAACATTGGGTACTTGAGATGAATAATTTCCTTAAGGACACACTGTGTATTCAGTGGGCTCGATTTCCTTGTCAATTTTATTTTTTAATTTTCTTTATAGAGTTTGTTTTCATTACTAGTTTTAATTTCTGGTTTTGAAAACTTGATTAGAATCTTTGTGGTTATTGTTTCACAAAGTTTTGTTCTACAAAAGTTTTGTTTTACAAAATATTTTTTTTTCCTACAAAAGTTTTTGTTCTGTACTTTGTGGTTATTGTTTCACAAAGTTTTGTTCTACAAAAGTTTTCGTTTACAAAAAAACTACAAAAGTTTTGTTTACTATAAAATTTTTTTTGGTTCAACAAAAATTTTTGCTCTAAGTATTTTAGTAATACATGTTGAACATAAGTATATTCTACTATCCTTTAGGAATTAATTAGATGAGAGAGGGAATTTAGCATGTGTTAATTAAAAAGAAAGCAAACATGTCCCAATATACTCAATGCCAGATAGCTGTCAAAAAGCATAAGTCAAAAAACATAGATTTTTTTTGATTATATGAGTTTTTTTAGTTCTTCCATGTTGGGATTAGTTACTATTGGCTTTTGTGAATGAATTTTTTTTTTTTTGTAACCTCAAACATATTATTTCACTTTTTATTTCTTCATTACATTTTGTAATTTATGTAATATATAAGCCATTTATCTATCTTATTTACTTCTTATTCATTGCATGAAAGACTTTCTCAACTATAAATAGTGGTGGTCTTCATTTGTTTTGTAATATAACATAAGAGAAAAAAAATATAGAGTGTATAAAGTTTGTCAAAAAGAGAGTTCTTATTAGTTAAGGGGAGGTGTTCCTTTTGTGGAGCTTGAGCTGCAACTCTTGTCCAGAGTTTGTTGAGTTACACTTTGTGATTAGACTGTTGTATTCTTGAGGGACAAGTCAACGAGAATATTGCTGGCCAGTGAAAATTTTTGCTGCAGTGAGCTTGAATCTCCTTAAAGAAAGTGAGATATTCGCGTCTCAACCTGAAGATTTTTGTTTTCTTTAATTTACTTTTCAATTGTTATTTGTAATTTTCATCAACAAATTATTTTAAATATAGTGTAAAATAAAAAGAATATAATTCAAATACAAAGAACCAACAGCTGTATGATTCTCTCTTCCTAAAAAAGTTGAATAAATCAAAAGTAAAATATTATATCCATAGTTGACTTTGGGCATACTTGTCTTTAAGAGAATAGGGAGGGTCAGCAAGCCATCTTCTATGTACAAAAGGGTTCTAGCCAACCTTTTCACTTTTTTTTTTCTTTCTTCCAACCACACCCTTCTATATATATATATATATATATTTTTTTTTTTTTTTAAAAATTTGCGAACTATGACTTGATTTTCAAGGGAAGGAGCGAGGAATTAATGGAGAGAAGCGGAAGAACAAGGTAAGTTTCTAAACCTGGTGATAGAGTTAAATGGTATCTTCATGAATGTAGAGTTGAGGTTAAGAGTTTAAGAAAATTAGAGGTTACAAAAATAGAAAAATTGTTAAATTCTTAGTATTTGATGTAAATCTCGATTCTAATCTTCATCTACAGCTTTGTCAAGACTCTTAGTCTAGGTAATTTACTTTGGGTGTTAAAATTTAATGATAACAGACAAGAAATTGATAGCAAAGATAGTTTTGAATTATGAATTAGATGAATAAGATGGTTAGACTAGTCAAATTATTAAATTATTGTACCAAATTGAATTACTCATGGTTTGGATATATATATATATATATATATATATATATATGGGATTCTAAAGTTAGTATGAACTTAGTTTAAACAAAGGAAGTAACTTGAGTTTGATGTGATATGATTTATAGATTGATCGAGGAAGTTGTCTAAATTGCTTGGCTAACGAGTTTGGTATTTTTAATATGAGTACTTTGAGAAGTAATCTTACCATATAATTTGAGTTTTTTTTTTACAACTTACATGATTTATACCTGATTTATGAAATAAATGTATTATCAAATGTTTGAATTTGCACATGGGACAAATCTTTTACTTGATTTAAAACTAAAATAGCTATTTGAGATGATCATACTTTTATAAGACAAGTATATTGATAATTGAGATGATAATTGTTATTGAAATGATTTGCTATTTACTTAAGATACAAATACTTTTACATGCGTTTTTACTAAGTTTGACATGATATGATTCTAGGACTTAAATACCTTGTACTACTTTGGAAAAACTTATCTGATTTATAAAGAAAAGTATAAATGAGAGTAAACCTTGATGGATCCTGTAGCTAACAACGGGTTTGTCAAACCTAGTGCACCTTGTATTTATCGATTACAGATAGAGCTCTCGCCAGTGGGAAGGTAGAACTAACATACTATTACTGTTTCCCCTCAAGTAGGGATTTATTGATATGAAAGTTTTGACTCCTTTATGAGGGGTCCACAATTATCATCTATTCCTTTAAGAAAATAGACATACTGATTACATAATTCATTCTTGAAAACCTTTCGAATATATAATATTGATATGAAAGTGTTTTATTGTGTTACTAACTAAACGGCTAAGTTGATTTTGCTTATACGAGAAAGCAAGATTAATTATGGTTGTTGATTCTTTGACAAAGGCATTTATTTTATAACTTTGATTATTGTACTAGCATATATTTCTGACTTGTTCCTTATTAAAATGGTTGTGGTTAACTTTTATTACTCACTGAGCTAGCTTCTCACTCAGTGCTAGTTTTTTTTTCCAGAGAATACGGGTAACGTTGACGAGGATTTCAGTAACTAAAGCTAGCAAGTCGATTTTCTATGGTGAGCCTCGCACTTTTTCGCGTGGGCAACGATCTTATTTACTTGTTATGAACCTTTTTTTGAATTCTTAGAGCCGCTCCATAGTCATTTGTTTTATTTGAGTCATGAGTATTCCTTGTTATTATAGATATGTGATAAGCTTGGAGTTTTCCTTCCGTTTGGAGATGAATTGTATGTTATTATGATGTGGTGAATAGACCGATAATTATATATTATGTCTTGATTTAATGATTTAATAGTTGTGTTGCTGATTTCTGAGAAGGGTAAATATTTTGAATAGGCCTAAAACAGAGGAAACATTGCTTGATTTTCTATAAAATTTTAGTAAAGCTTACTTTGGGATTCTCCCCCTTAGCACCGTTCATAATCCTAAATTGGGCCGTGGCTTAAAATCTTAATGATTTTCTTGTGATAAGGTATTGACACTTTTGCAAAGGGCAAGAGTGTCACATCCTGAGAAATATTTCGATCTAAACTACTAATATATGTTTCAAAACTTAAATATTTATTCAAACTCAATATATCTATATATACACATACATACACATACGTACCTACATACATATACATATTCTGAAAGAGTTATTAATATCATATAAATATTCTAATCAGGATTATTGATTGCGGGTTTATCCATGACGATTTAGTGAATATTTGTAATAGTCAATACACGATCCACACCACAGTTGTTGGAGTTTTGTAGACATGTAACGAAGTTCAGGATTATCTTAATTTTTCATGTGTTTTAACCTCAAAGTTTATGGATCCATCCATGATTACCTAGTGAACATACTAATAGCTTGTACATAATTCACATTATTTTCTTAAAAAAATATTGGGACTCATGAAACAAGACTTCAAGATTATCTCAATTTTTTGTGTATATTAATCCATTAATTTTTTGAAGTATGGCCAACCAATATTGTTTGATCTCAAATTTTATGCGTCCATTCGTGACGACCTAATGGACGGTAATAATGGCTTATACAGACCCACAACAGGTTTTGGAGTTTTGGGAGATACATAATAGAAATTCAACATTATCTTGATTTTTCGTGTGCATTATTAGTCCATAAATTTTTTCAAGTGTGGCCGATCGATTTTGGTTGACTCCCAAATTAATTATGGGCGTATCCGTGGTAATTTAATGAATGATATATAACTTATAATGATATAGGATCTACATCAATTTTATTATCCCAGGAATTTTTTGAAGTATGGCCAGTCTACACTGTTTGGCCTCCAATTTTCTAGGTTCATCCATGAAGACCTAATGAACGATACATATAAAATAATATTGTGTATTCTGTTATTTTAGGTGTGTTTTTCACACTTATTTTTTTCATATATATTATGTGTTTGACAAAATATAAACTTAGAATTATTTCAATTTTTTGTGTTTAATAATTTATGAATTTTTTGGAGTATGTTTGATCACAAATTATAGGGGTCCATATATGACCATCTAATGAATGATAATTATAGCATACACATATCTACACTTTAATTTTTTTTAAAGCTTTAGGCTACGAAATAAGAGTTTAGATTTATCTCAATTTTTTGTGCATATTAGTTCATGAAATTTTGAGAGTATGACCAATTAACTTTGTTTGACCTTAAATTATGATCGATCGGCTCTATTTGATCTTAAAATTTTTAGATACATTCGTAATGACCTAGTGAATAATGATTATAGCCTATATATGATGTACACCACATTCTTTGGAGTTTTGAGAAAAAAAAAATAAATTCAAAATTATCTTGAATTTTTATGCATATTATTAATTCATTAATTTTTTTAGTATAGTTGTTTGAAATCAAATTTTCTATGTTCATTCGTGAAAATCTAGTAAATAATAATAACAACATATACATAATTCGCTATATATATATTTTTTGAAGTTATAAAAAAATTCAAAATTATCTTGAATTTCCATATTAATTCAAGAATTTTGTGGAGTATGGCTGACCCATCATGTTTGATTTCAATTTTTTTGTAGGCCTATCCATGAAGATTTAGTGATCAATACTTATAGCCTATACATAATTGAGATCACCTTTTTAAAAATTTTAGGGTCACAAATTAGGAATTTATTTCAGTTTTACAGGAGAATTAGTTCATTAGGATTCTCACAATTATATTTATTTTGGAGAATTGAGGCTAAAAACCAATAATTTGAAGTTATCTATATTTTTGGTGTGTATGAACTCATAAAATTTTTAGAGTATAATTGATTGACTTTGTTTGATCGTAAATTTTATGGGTCCATCATGATGACCTAGTAAATGATAATTGTATCACTAAAGGATCTAGACTATTTTCTTGTAGAATTTTAGAATCGAAAAATAGAAATTAAAATTATCTTGATTTTTCATATATAATAGTTCATTTATTTTTTGAAATAAGACTGATCAATTTTGTTTGACTCCAAATTATATGATCTCCTCAGTACAGATATAGTGAACGATAATAATAGCCTGTATAGGATCTATCTCACTTTTTTTTTAATGTTCCGGGATCACGGAGCATGACTTTTGGATTATCTCAATTTTTCATATCATGTTAGCACATGAAATTTTGGATTATGACCAATTGACTCTGTTTGACCACCTTAAATTTTGTGGGGTTCCTCTATGACGACCTAGTGAATGATACATATTACTTATAGTGTGTGTCTGTGTGTTTGTGCTGATATCATGTGTGTGTACGTTACTTTCTTACAAAATTTTTTATTTTCCATGCTAATTTTTTGTCTAAAAATTAAATTTATTGCTCGCAAGAAAATTTAAGATAATTAGCTATAATTAATTTATGGCTAGTTTTTACTGGATCGTAATTTTGTCTATTTGAGTCTTTCAATTGCTATATATATATATATATATATCGAGTATTCATGTTAGTTTTTTCTATATCAGAACATCATAATTCTTTGTATTTTGCAGAAAATGGCCTCAAATTTAGGATGGACTTGGGAGGAACATAAAAAATTTCAAAATGCATTGGCCATTTATGGCATTGATGAAACACCAGGCATGTGGAGTTATTTAGTACGTGTTACTGGCAAAACTGAACAAGAAGTGAAGGCGCACTACAAAAAAATTATGGTAGGAGTCGTACAAATTGAAGCAGGTCTAATTTCCTTGCCTAGAGATGATGAGGTAAGTGATGGCCAGAACAACAATCGCCAGAACGATGAACAAAGGTAAAATTAATATTTCTCTTTAGTCTCAATTTTTTTTTATTTAAGGTGATAACTTGATAGAAGTCTTAATGTCAAATTTATTATAATATTTTTTCCCATTTGTATGGATTAATGAACTTGTTATTGTATTGACAGGTTGAATTAGAATCAAGAAATGACAGAGAAGATGGAAAACTTAAATTAAAAAAAAAATATTTGCTGAAAATGTTTCTTTTTTTAGTTTCATACCATTTATTTTTATTTAGTTTGTCGATGAATATTTTAATAATAAGCAAATACTTGTTATAAGTATGTTGTATGAAAAGTTACTCAAAAACATCTTTTCTTTAGAAATTAATGAGTTTTTCTATAAATTCTTCTGCATTATTTTTATTTATTTATCTTATTGTGAACCCTCATCTCTATAAATCCTCAAGAATACTAATTATTCATCACTGATAATCAAATTTTATTATAAATAATTAAATGTTAATTGTGGAAAAAAATTAATGAATATATATATATATATATATATGTATATATTTGCATTGATGTAGATTGTTATAATATAAATTTCAAATTAGGAATTGGATAAAAAAATAATTCTCAAAATTTGCAAAAATAATTTATAATGTGAAACAACCAATAGAAAATTCAGAATAATTTATTTAACTATCAAAAATTATGTAATAAACTCTTTTTTCTATTCTGTCTTAGAAAATTACTTTCTATAGCTAAATCACATTATTATTTTTTTCATTTTTTTCTGGATTTTTCTACCTCCAACTCCTAATTTAAAACTGATAGAAGTGCATGTGACATTAAATTAAATAATCCAAAAACCAAAAAAGAAAGGCCAACTAGTTCTAGATACTCATTGACACTAATGTAGACATTTGATAAAGCGTATAAAAATAATATTAAATTAAATATATTTAAAATATTAAGATTAATAATAATAAAACTAATTATGCTAATATTATTTTTTAGTCACTGTTTGATTTGTTGTATTAAAAAAAATTTATGTCTTTAACTTTGTACATTCATGTATCTATAACCTTTGTATTGATAATATCATAATACCATGTTTTATTATATATTAGTTATACATTTTATATATCATACTTTATAAAATGTATAATAATACATGTATTAGTTATATATAAATTTTATCAAAATAAAGTATTAAATAAAACTAGCCATAATAAATTTTGGTCTGAAATGATTTTTTCCTGGCTAAATTAAACATAAATTTTATTATTTAAGCAATGAACTCAAGATTTGGTTACTGTGGATATTTTATCTGCTTAATTATAAGTAAGATCATGTCACGATCCGAAATTTCAGGCGTGATGACACTCGTCTTATCCCACCAAGACAAGTCAGCCTACAACCTAACTACAACATTGAGAATACTAAATTATAATAAATATAATCTTATCCCACCAAGACAAGTCAGCCTACAACCCAACTATAGCGTTAAGAATATGAAATTATAATGAAAGGTGAAAGTTCAATTGCGGATAATAAGTCAACTTAATAAAAAATCCCAAAAATCAGGTTGTCACGTGTACAAGCCTCTAGTAATACAAAGAATCAA
>DF371319.1:0-15447 GCA_000787875.1 Solanum virginianum
AGTACCTTAGAAATATATATCTTTTATATTTCCTTTATATATTTTATCAACTGAGAACTAACTATCCTACTTATACTGCAGATCCCTTGTGATTTGAATAGTAATAGTTGCGGAAAGAAAAACAAGCAAATTGATTACTGAATAGGAGTTCTCATAATCTAATCTGCTGATAAATAGAGTTTGCACAGGATTTTGCTGTGTTTTGTTGCTTCATCACTCTTAGACCTCTTCTTGGTTATAGATTCTTTTCGATGATCCAAACTTATTCAAGAGGGTGGGGGTGGGGGTAGTGAAAGAACTTGATGTATTAAGCTAGTTTCATCTTTAATTAGGTGTAGGCTATACCTGTCAAAAGAAAAAAAAAAATGTTATGGGCTTATGGCTGCTGTAATTGAGCCATATAGTCACTGGTATTGTTTCAATAAAGTAATTATCCATTTTACAACATATGGCTTATCCTGTCATATGTCGTAAAATAACCTGGAAAGATTTGATTGTTGTTCCGTAAGAGGGTTTTCCAGCTGATTTATGTTTTCTCTTTATTAAGGCATTTTCCTGCCCATGTTAATCAGTGAGCAAAGCTTGATGGATCTAATTTGGTGGTTCTTCCTTCAGGGTGAAAGCTTTTATAATCCGTATATTCCCAAAGCTTTGGAGTTGCTTAATGAGAAGGGATTAATTGAAGAAAGTGAAGGAGCCCGCGTCATTTTTATTGAAGGGAAGAAAATACCTCTTATTGTTGTGAAGAGGGATGGTGGTTTCAACTATGCTTCAACTGATCTTGCTGCTCTATGGTTAGTTCTAGTTGTAAATTGTGTTTCTGGATGGACTTTGCAAATATTACTTATTTTCTCATCAAGAATACATGTTCAATGGTTGTTGTGAGTTGGTCTCACCTCTGCAAGTGTGACAAATGTGCTTTTGGTTTTTTCATCCCATGATTTGTTTCTAAGTAATCGATCATCAACAGCAGCAACAACAACCCACCCCCACCCCCCGCCCCCTCAAAAAAAAAAAAAAGAAACATTCAATTTACGGAAAGTTGAATGCACATTCTCAAAGTGGGTGATCCAATGGGTGATCAGTTCTGCCCTTTCTTGTCTCATAGTTGAGGTTTTGCATGAGTGGCATGTGATTTTATATGAAGCATGGGAGGACAATTATCTTTTCATAGAGACAGTAGGTATTATACATATCAGTGATTTCTACCGACAAGTGAAAATCTGTGAAGTCTGCGGGTAGAGGGAGTTGTGAATTGTGCTGTAATGAAGGTAAC
This sequence comes from Solanum virginianum, assembly GCA_000787875.1. Classification (NCBI taxonomy): domain Eukaryota; kingdom Viridiplantae; phylum Streptophyta; class Magnoliopsida; order Solanales; family Solanaceae; genus Solanum; species Solanum virginianum. The sequence continues at coordinate 1,277 of DF371319.1, forward strand.
TAGATGGGTAGAGGAAGTTGTGAATTTGCTAGGAAAGGTTTCATTGGGATGCTATGGAGTAATGATGTTATGCATAAGCTATTAAAGGTTCAGCAAATGTTTAAATTTCATTTAAGCTTCCCATCTGCAACTTTGTAGGTATCGACTGAATGAAGAAAAAGCAGAGTGGATGATATATGTGACTGACGTTGGACAGCGAGAGCACTTTGAGATGGTCTTTTCTGTAAGTTTCTGATGTTTATACCCCTCTCTTTCTTCTTTGGCAGCTAATACAATGGAGCAACTTTGTTGGGGTTGAGCTTTACTCATGCTTCTTTTTTCACCTTCCTGGTTTTTCTCTTCCAGGCTGCAAAACGTGCAGGCTGGCTTCCTCCAAATGAGAAGGATTACCCCAAAGCCAGTCATGTAGGATTTGGTCTAGTTTTAGGAGAAGATGGGAAGCGGTTCCGAACTCGAAGTACGGATGTGGTTAAGCTGGTTGATTTGCTTGATGATGCCAAGAGGCGGTGTAAATCAGCACTTGAAGAAAGAGGTGTGCTTTATGTTTGCTAATTTTGGTGTGTGGCATTGGGGCTTAATTTCTTTTTCTGCTTGTGTGTCTTTGCTCGTCATAACTTCTTTCTTGTGAATATTATGGGTATTAATGTAGTGATATTATGAAAGAGTACCACTTCAAGTTATACATATCATGATTGTCTTATCAGGTAAGACTAAAGAATGGACAGCCGAGGAACTAGAGCAAACTGCTGAAGCAGTAGGATACGGTGCTGTTAAGTAAGTTCCTCATCCTTGTGCATGGTGCTCTATACTTTGCAGGAGAAAAAAAATGTTCTTTACCCTATTGTCAGAAATAACATCCGTAATATACTCCAATTTTATGGAGAGTAATGAACTTTTTGGTGTGTATCATTTTATTCCAAGAAAGAAATATTTTTTAGTGTTGAGACATAAAATTTATTCAACAATTGAACATTTAATCCATGATATGTCCTCTGTTTCAATTTTTTTTTCTTTCCTTTTCTTAGTCCATTTAAAATACTTTGTTTGGGAACTCTTTACTTCTAACTTTCTACGTGACATGTTTAAGCACTAGTTTTTAAAAGGCATTTGGTACATTTCGCATATATTTAATTTAAGATCACAAGATCCAAAAGTCTTATTTACTTTTCTTAAAACACCGTGCCAAGTGAAAACCAGGCAGACAAATTGAAATGGAGTAATTATTTCATAAAAAAGAGCACTAGAAAGAAACAGCCACAATCTTGGGAAAAACATCCTTTACATAGGTGATTTTGATGTAGTAAGGATTTTGCTATACATATGTTTTGATGCTTTTCTTGTTGTCTCAGCTAGTTCCTGACTTTTCGTTTGGTTCTCCCTTTCTTTTGGTACCTTGAACCAGATATGCTGATCTGAAGAACAACAGGTTGACGAATTATACCTTCAATTTTGATCAGATGCTTAGTGATAAGGTATGTACTGGATATCCCTTCATAAATATATCTGTTAATCATTTCAACAAGCTATATTAGCGAGTTAATTCTCCAAATTGACCAAATTTCTTGCAAAGTCATTTGGCTCCTCTTTAAATTCTTTTAGTTTATACAGAAACAACCCAGTGATTCCATGCACTTCGTTTATAATTGAAGCACAAGAGTCTTTACATGTTTTTGTATGATTGATTCTGTTTTAGAGGAGTTTATGTTTTTCATTTTGTGGTGGTTCCCCATCTGTACGGGTATGCTCTTTGTTGCTTATTTTTGCTGCAGCTTTTTGTCTTCTGTTTCTCTGTTCAGAAATCAGAATTGATTCTTTTGTATTCTTCTGTGATTGGCAGGGAAATACCGCTGTTTATTTGCTGTATGCACATGCTCGTATTTGTTCAATCATCAGGAAGTCTGGTAAAGATATAGAGGAGTTAAAAAAGGTAATCTGATAATCTCATCTGTTTTATGTGCCCCAACTGCACTCTTCTTTGGGTGGTAAGGCTTAGCTAGGTGTGTGGAATAGCCTTTCAGCTGTTCTCTTTTAGGCCCCTTTGTGGCCACCCAAGATTTCTTGAAGTAGGCAAACACATGATAACTTGGTAATTTGTTAATGTTAAACAGATATTTCAGTATGACGACAAACCCATACAGATATTTCAGTATGACGACATACCCATACCCATCTGATAATCTCATTGATATTTCAGTCTGGTTAAAATTACAAGACTGACCGTAGAATTGCTATTTGTGGTGTTTATTGATTAATTTTCGCTGGACAGAGTGGGGCAATAGATTTGGCTCATCCAGATGAACGTATGCTGGGCCTTCATTTGCTCCAGTTTGCTGAAGTAAGAATTTATTGAATCTTGTTATCACTTAACGATTTCTTATTATTCCTGTGTAGTTCTAATCAAGTAAATTTTTTGTCATCTCTTTTGCAGATTGTTGAAGAAGCTTGTACCAATCTTTTACCACACTTGGTGTGTGAATATCTTTACAATATATCTGAAGACTTCACTAAATTCTATACCAACTGTCAGGTATGAAAATTTTCCTACCAGCAAATAAAGCTAAATCAAAGAAACGGTGAAACAAGTGCTATGCGCCCCTATAAACCTGTGGCTAAAGTTGCTATAGTCCGGTTTGAACCACTAGTGGAACACCAAATAATTATAGTTAATATTCTCACGGAAGAGGTACTCCCAGTGCGCGGAGGATTCATTGAGAGTTTGTCTCGGGAGGGAACTGTACGATCTTTTCCCCTATTGTATTGAATCAATAGAAAAAAGAGACCTCTGGGGGTGGTGTAGGATGAATCAAGATCCAGCTAGGAAAAAGGTTAGCCTGAACCGGTGGTTTTAGCCAATGGGGGAGTGTGCATCGCTTGGATCTCTTAGAATAGTTGTTCCAATCTGAATGTCTACCCAAAACGGAGAGCTTATCCACTACACCTACGTAAGAATTAGTGCCTGTTTGGATGGGCTTATATAACTTATTAAGTCATAAGTTAGGATATTTAACTTATGACTTTTAGCCTTAGCTTAACAAGTGTATGACTTTTTGCTTGAAAACAAAGTGTTTAGAACACTTCTTAATCTTTGCGCGAACATTCCAGAAGTGCTTAAAAGCCACCTAAAATAAGCCAATCCGAGCAGGCTGTAATTAGTAGAGTATCCATCATTAACTAGAAGATTTTTTCAGTAGAGAGCATTTTTACCCTTATGAGCGAAGAGTCATTTGGAAATAACCTCTCTACCTCTTCGAGTAGTGGCAAGGTCTGCGTACACTCTAACCCTCTCCAGACCCTACCTTGTGGGATTTCACTAGGTATGTTGTTGTAGCATTTTATCCTTAGCAAGCCCCTCTCTGGCATGAATTTAGATCAGTTGGACCAATGACTTCGGATACCGGATAGTTAAAACAAAAAAAAATCTACTGTTAGAATTTATGAATATATTTTGGTTTGTTTTTGTAGGTGGTTGGTTCAGCAGAGGAAACAAGCAGACTCTTGCTGTGTGAGGCAACAGCAGTTGTCATGAGAAAGTGTTTTCATCTGTTGGGAATCACTCCTGTTTACAAAATTTAACCTCCACATGAATTGTTTTTTTTTTTTTTTTTTGGTACTCTTCTTTATTAGTATTGGAATAGAACAAATATTACAGAAAATGTTTGTTGTCTTCAATTTTCACTAATTATAAATTGATGGAAAAAATGTTAAATCTATTCATTACCAGCACATTTTGTTTCATGGAATCCAGTGGGGTCAATGGAGTCGTAGGTTAACGATGATATATCCAGTAGAATTTTACTAGTGAGGTTAACAACAACAATAACATACTCAGTAGAATTTCACAAGTGGGGTCTGGGGAGGGTAGAGTATACGCAAATTTTACCATTACCTCGTAGAGGTAAAGAGACTATTTCTGGAAACTCTTATTTCAAATATATTTAATTTGCCATATTGTACATTTAACAGGTCTAATCATTTCCTTTTGAAGAACTTATTAGGTGTTTACATGAATAATTAATATATTTAAAAGAATATATAATATTTGAAGTTTTTTTTGATAAATTTTGGCTAAAACCTTTACAAATTTCTATGACCTGTAAATTTGATAAATAAATATTTATTCAAATTAATTTATCAATATTTTTTCAATTCTTTTTTTTTTTAAAATATGTATAGACCTAATGGATCCTTTAGATCTTTTATTACATAATTTAGATTTTCTTGTACTGAAGGTTCAGTCGTGTCTCACATTTGGGACCTACACTCTTTTCGTAACAAGACGTAAATTATTACGAATAATTTAATATAATATAGTTAGTATTTTTTTTATTTTTAATCAGAAATTTAGAGTTTAAATTCTAAAAATAAAGAATTTTTTTATTGAAAGCGTATCTCCTGAATAAACTTTGCAACGTGCGATTTGAATTTAATGAAAGATTGGATACAAATATCAAATACTTATAGTCATCCTTCTCAAAAGAGGTGGTTATTACTAAAGCGATGCCAGGGTCGCTATAGTAGCCGCACCAAATGCTCTTAGTTAAAATGTACTCTTTTTCAGTTCAATTTTTTTTGACGGGTGGTCCTAAACTCGTTCATAGTCACAAATTATATAGTCATACCAAATTTGACATTTAGAATCTAACTTGATAAAATTTTCATGAATTTCATATCTCGATTATTCTCTTTATCCATCTAGATTATTACCTTTTAATCAGTTTCGTAACTCAACAATCACTCCTCAATGTTGAATTGATCTAGACACGTATACTATTGATTGAGAATAAATATTTAGCCAATTCAATATTAAATATATTTTAAAAAATATAAAATAATTTTTTGCATTTATACTTTCCTTTTTAGTGGGGGAAACAGACGTGCTAATATGACAAACATTACTGTAAAAAATTATTTTTAATTAATTAATTAAAGCTGCGGAATCGAGGCTAATTCCCTCAACTCCATTTGATAATATATTCTTGAATCCGGTACACACATTCACAAACTTCTGAAAATACACAGTACAAATTTTGCAGTGTCCACAGTCCTCTTTCAGCTCAGAAAGAGCCGTTGTGAGTTGTGACAAAAAGCACATTTGTTGAAGTAAAGAGAACAACAAGAAGAAAGAAGCAAGATTGTTGTACAAGTGTGAAGAAGTAGAAGAATGGAAAGAGGATTGAGTTTCATATTTGTAGCTTCTTTGCTCTTAATGATTCTTGGTACTTCTAAGTTATACCCTTTTCATTTCTTTAATCAAAAGTTGAGATTTTTCTTTGAGTGATGAAATGAACATTGTGTGCTCTTAATGATTTTTGCTACTTGTACCATTTTTTTTTGAAGTAAAGAGAAGATATTCTTGAGTGATGAGCTTCATTGTGCTCTTAATGATTCTTGGTACTAGTACCCTTTTCATTTCTTTAATGAGAAGTTCAGATTTTTCTTTGAGTGATGAGCTGAACATTGTGTGCTCTTGATGATTCTTGCTACTTCTACCATTTTCATTTTTCTAGTAAAAAGTTGAAGTTTTTCTTGAGTGGTGAGCTTCATTGTGCTCTTTATGATTCTTGGTCTTAGTACCCCTTTCATATGTTTAATCAAAAGTTCAGCCCCCTCTTTCCTCTTGAGTAACTGTAGTTAGAGTTGAGTGGTTCATTATTGCATTAATCAAAAGTATTAGTCATTTCCTTCAGCCCCCTCTTTCCTCTTGAGTAACTGTAGTTAGAGTTGAGTGGTTCATTATTGCATTAATCAAAAGTATTAGTCATTTCCTTCAGGCCCCCTCTTTCCTCTTGTGTAACTGTACTTGGTGCATCTAACTATTTTGTGGCATAAAGATAAATTCTAAACCAGTTTATACCTTGCTTCATTTGGGGGTTTCATTTAAATATATTAGCAGATTTTTGCTCTTAATGATTCTTGGTACTTCTACCCTTTTCATTTTTTTATTAAAAATTGCAGATCTTTTTTCTTTATGATAATTTCACTCATATTAACTCCTTGTTTCATCTGTCATTGCAATAATCATAAGTGTTAATCATTTTCTCCACCTTTACCCTCATTCAGTGGCGGAGCCAGCATTTTCGTGAAGGGTGTTCGTACTTTTAGGACATAGGCGGGGGATTTTTGTGTCAAGGGGGTTCTACAATTGATATATATCAAACTATCTATATTTAACCTATATATTCAGAAAAAATTTCAAACAAAGGGGGTGTCGCAGTCTATTTTGTCCTCTTAAATGAAATATATAGCTCTGGTTTTGCAGTCCATTTTGTCCTCTTATAGTTGGACTTATTTGTTATTTGTCTGTTTACCATTACTTCTGCTTTTTGAATGTGGTGGTAGTGGTGGTGGGGGAGGGGTGAGTTCATCTCCATGACTGGTTTAAGTACATGTGAAAAAAGACACAACTTGTTAGCTGTAAACCATTATTTATGCATTATTGTGTTGCAACTGTTTCTGACTACTTTGAATATGGTGGTTGCATTTGGAATGCTGTTCTTTTCTAGCTTTATTAGCGTTGTTGATTGCGTTTGTAACGGTTTCCAGATTCCGCTTCATAACTAGTTATTATCTGCTAACATCTGCAAATTAGATGCGGTGTAGCGGGATGGAAAAATCTGCAAGGGGCTACTCCTCCCTTAACTAGAGGTCTTGGTTCGAGCCTTGGGAATGGAAAAATCCTTGTGCTTCCCCCCAAATGGGGCCCTACGCGGCACGAAGCCAGATATAGTCGGGCTCCAATGTGGGCACCGGACACCGGGTGTTAAACCAGAAAAAGAAAAACCTTCGGCAAATGACTTGAAGAGGTTACAAAAGTTGGTTCTAAGCAGTGGCAAAGCTAGAATATTCATTTAGGGGTGTCAAAATAGAGAGGATTAAACCCAAGAAGTCAAGAGGAGTCAATATATAGGGGGTCAATTGATGACACCCACAAACTTCTGAAAATACACAGTACAAATTTTGCAGTGTCCACAGTCCTCNACCCAAGAAGTCAAGAGGAGTCAATATATAGGGGGTCAATTGATGACACCCCCTTGAATACATATGACTCCGCACTACTTCTAAGTACTAGATTTGCATACATGTTTCAATCTTTAACCAACAATGCTAAATGCATTAATAGTCAAATGGATTCATTCACCTGATTGCTTCTTTTGGTTAGTGCCCCACATTGCAATTCAGAGGAAAATGTGTTTGCCTTTTCTTTAATTAAGGTGAACAGTCTCTTACCATCATTTTGCATGACCACCCCTGAGAAAAGATGTCAAAAGGGCTCTGTTTGAGTAAATCACGCTGACCAAACCATGTGAGAATAAGTGAACCAATGATGCAATATGCGTTGGTACGACACATTGGACTTCTTTTAGTTATGTTAGACATTTGTATCTTATATTAGCTCTAGTTGCTGGGAACCACTTACTTTGTTTTTGTTGACTATCGAAATTATTTGTTAATGGGAGTCATTTTAATTGTTGAAAAAGTGACAAAATATATAGGCAAAGTAATAATAAGCTGCAAAATGACAGCAAATAATGATGTATATGCCTGAACCTTTGCTTAGGGACATCATAATTTGGTTACTTGGCATTTGTCCAGCCAGAATGAGTTAAAATGTTGTATTACCAATGATAGTTCGTTTGGATATTCCTGTGCTGACTACTGACTGTTCTTCACTGTATTGCAGGCATTTGCAGAGCAAGCAGAGTTGGAGTTTGCTATGGACGAAATGCTGATGATCTTCCTACACCTGAAAAAGCTGTGCAGCTCATTCAAATGCACAACATTAAATATGTAAGGATATATGACTCAAATATCCAGGTCCTCAAGGCCTTTGCGAAGACTGGAATTGAGCTTATGATTGGAATTCCAAACTCAGACTTGCTGGCGTTTTCACAATTCCAATCTAATGCCGATACATGGTTAAGAAACAGCATACTTCCTTACTATCCGGACACGAAAATCACTTACATTACTGTTGGTGCTGAACTCACGGAAGCCCCAAATACTACGGCTGCTCTAGTGGTACATGCAATGCAAAATGTGTATACAGCTTTGAAAAAAGCTGGTCTTCATAGGAGGATTAAAGTCTCCAGTACACATTCGTTGGGCGTATTATCCCGGTCATTCCCACCATCTGCAGGGGCTTTTAACAGTAGCCATGCCTTTTTTCTAAAACCGATGTTGGAATTCCTTGCAGAGAATCAATCACCTTTTATGATTGACTTATATCCGTACTACGCATATAGAGATTCTTCTACCAATGTGTCCCTAGACTATGCTCTATTTGAGGCATCGTCTGAAGTTATTGATCCCAACACTGGTCTACTCTACACAAACATGTTTGATGCCCAGCTTGATGCTATAAACTATGCTTTAATGGCTCTAAATTTCAAAACAATTAATATCATGGTCACTGAGACAGGCTGGCCATCTAAAGGATCACCGAAAGAGACAGCTGCAACACCAGATAATGCACAGACTTATAATACGAATTTGATAAGACATGTTATCAACAATACTGGAACTCCTGCGAAGCCAGGAGGAGCTGTTGATGTCTATGTTTTCTCGTTGTTCAACGAGAACAGGAAGCCTGGTTTAGAATCTGAAAGGAACTGGGGTTTGTATTTTCCAGATCAGACAAGTGTATATAACCTTGATTTTACCGGTAAGGGTGTTGTGGACATGACTAACACTACCGGTTCAAATGGGATGTCGTGGTGCATTGCTTCATCTTCTGCATCTGAACCTGAACTTCAGAATGCCTTGAGTTGGGCTTGTGGTTCTGGAAATGTAGACTGCTCCGCTATACAACCTAGCCAACCTTGCTTCGAGCCTGATAACCTTGCATCGCATGCATCTTACGCATTCAACAGTTACTACCAGCAAAATGGTGCTACTGACATTGCTTGCAGTTTTGGTGGAGTTGGCATTCGAACAAACAAGAATCCAAGTATGTAGGCACACGCTCATTTCATTCTCTTCTTTAAAATGCATGTATATGTAGACCCTACCCCCTAAGTAGAGAAGTTGTTTCCAAAAGACCCTCAGCTAGATTTTGATGACCATCTCATGAATTGCTCTTATATCCTATACAAACATTTTCACCATTGTTCAGTGTCAATTGTTAGTGTAGTCTATGGATGTTGTCAGTATGTAGACAGATGAAACGACCGTTTCGTGTAATCGAGTGGAATTAACAATTTTAGTTTGAAGACGTTCCTACGTTGGCAAGATTTCTGATCGACAACTGCTACTTCAGTTACATATTCTGAAGTAGTTATGTACTGTATTTCGAGCAAAGATGCCAGATATCTTCTTCCTTGTACTGACTCTGCTCTTTGTCAATACAGGTTATGATAACTGTATCTATGGGACGGCTGGGTATGTACATTTAACTAAATCATTTTTCAGTGACTCACACAAGTGTATTCTTGCCCTGATTGTGATATTCATTTTCTGATTTTAAATCTCACAGGGGTAAAAGAGCTATCTCTAATAATGCAACGGCTAGTCCGCCCAAGTCTTCATCATCATCCCCTCAAAGGAGTTACCGGTGGTCTCAACATCTACTTTTGGCTTTTCCTTTGTTCCTCCTGCTACCATTCTGATGTAAAAACTTGGCTGAACATGTCTCGGGCGGATAGAACGAAGACTATTCTTTGAAAGTGTAAAATGCAAAAGGCATGTAAGTTCCCTTGAGAAGGCCTACAAATATTGCATCTTAAATGTGTTGGAGCCAAGGATGCTTTGGGTTATTGACGCAGCTATATCATCGCTATACTGCAAAAATTTTGTATGATATCCAAAGTAGAGATCCTTTGGTAAATGTAAAATAGAAGAAATTCCAGTCATTCAAACTATGGAAACATTTGTAATCCATTTTGTTGATTGATTGGCTTGCAAACTTGGTACTAATTCATTTTAGTTGATCTTTGTAATGTAGTTTTCAGAATTTTTCCTATGCATCAGTGTTGCAGATCATGTTCTTTATAAATGAGAAATGTTGGTCTGTTTTTGGTTACATCTCACCCCTGCAAACATGGGATGTTTTTCAATCTTAATCCGACCCTGCAAACATGGGCTGTTTTTCAATCTTACCATGGCACACTTTGTACATTTTGTTAATAAATGTAGGTGGGGTCTGGTAGGATTTTATGGGCCAATGAACAGAAAATAGGCGATTTGAGTAGTTTTTGTGGGTGTTAGCCTATGGAATTTGACGTTGCCGTGGGTTTCGGCGCAATTTTTTCAAAAAATCATACAAGTGGGTTCGTAACAAGTCTGCCAAGTGTCCCAGGTGTCCTGCGACGTCGGAGGGCGTTTGGTAGGATTTTATGGGCCAAGGAACAAGAAACATGTGATTTGGGTAGTTTTCATGGGTGTTAGCCCACACAATCTGGCGTTGTCGAGGATTTCGGCACAACTTTTTCAAAAATCATAAGAGTGGGTCCGTAACGAGCACACCAAGAGTTCTAATGGCACCAGAGGACACCTGATAGGATTTTATGGGCCAAGGAACAGAGAACAAATGATTTGACGATTTTTCGTGGGTGTTAGCACATAAAATCTGGCGTTGCCGGGGGCTCCAACGACTTTCCCGAAAAATCAGACAAGTGGGTTAGTAATGAACCCGCCAAGAGTCCCACGTGGCCCGACAGTGCTGGAGGACGTTTGGTAGGATTTTACGGGCAAAAACAAAATAGGAAACAAGTGATTTTGGCAGTTTTCGTGGGTAACGCCCATGAAATTTGACGCTGTTGGGGGCTTCGATGCAACGTTATCGAAAAATCAATTGAGTGGGTCCGTAATAAGCCCACCATGAGTCCCAAGAGGCCAGGTGGCGCCGGAGGACGCCTGGAAGGATTTTATGGGCTAAGGAACAGAAAACAAGCAATTTGGGCAGTTTTTTGTGGGTGTTACCCCACGGAGTTTGGCGCTGCTTGGGGGCATCAACACAACCTTCTCGAAAAATCATACAAATGGGTTTGGAACAAGCCCACCAAGAGTCCTAGGTGGCCCGACGGTGCTGGAGGATGCCTGGTAGGATTTTATGGGCCAAGAAATTGAATACAAGTGATTTTGGTAATTTTCGTGAGTGTTAGCCCACAGAATCTAGCATTGTCGGGGGCTCAAGAGTAACTTTCCCGAAAAATCATACGAATGGATTTGTAACAAGCCTGCCAAGAATTCCAGGTGGCCCGGTGACGCCGAAGGATGCCTAGTAGAACTTTCTGGGCCAAGGAACAGGAAATATGTGATTTGGGCAGTTTTTCGTGGGTGCTAGCTCACGGAATCTGTGATTGCCGAGGGCTCCTACACAAATTTATTGAAAAATCATATGAGTAACTCCGTTATGAGCCCGGCTAGAGTCCCAGGTGGGCCGGCGGCATCGGAGGACGCCTGGTAAGATTTTATGGACTAAGGACCATGAAACAGGAGATTTGGGTAATTTTTCGTGGGTGTTACCCCATGGATTGCGGCTCTGCAGGGGGCTCCGGCACAACTTCCTCGACAATCACATGAGTGTGTCCGTAACAAGCCCGCCAAGAGTCCCAGTGGGCCGGCGGCACCGGTGGACGCTTGATAGAATTTTATCGGCCAAGGAACAGGAAAATTTGGACAGTTTTTTGTGGATGTTAACCCACGAATTGTGGCACTACCGGTGGCTTCGACATAATTTTCTCGAAATATCAAACGAGTGGGTCCGTAATGAGTTCGCCAAGAGTCCAGATGGGCTGGCAGTGTCGGTGAATGCCTGGTTGGATTTTATGGGCCAAGGAACAGGAAATAGGCGACTTAGGCAATTTTTTGTGAGTATTAGCCCACTGATTGTGGCCTGCCGAAGGCTCCGGTGTAATATTCTCAAAAAATCATACGAGTGAACCCGTAACGAGCCTGCCAAGAGTCCCAGGTGGGCTGACGGTGTTGAAGGATGCCTGGCAGGATTTTATGAGCAAAGGAACTTGAAACATGTGAGTTGGACAGTTTTTCGTAGGTTAACTAGCCTACAGATTGTGGCGCTGTCGGGGACTCCAATGCAACATTCACGAAATATGATATGAATGGGTCTGTAACGAACCCGCTCAAAGTCCCAGGTGGGCTGATGGCGCCGGAAGACGCCTAGTAAAATTTTATATGCCAAGGAATTAGAAATAGACGATTTGGGCCATTTTTCGGGGGTGTTACAGATTGTGACGTTGCCAGGGGCTTCGATGCAACTTTTCCAAAAAATCGTGTGAGTGGGTCCATAATGAGCCCACCAAGAGTCCCAGGTGGGCCAACAGCGCCAGAGGGATGCTTGGTAGGATTTTATGGGGCAAGGAACAGGAAACGAGTGATTTGAGCAGTTTTAGATAGGTGTTAGCCCACAAATTATGGCACTGCCGGGGGCTTTGGCCCAATTTTCATAAAAATTTATACGAGTGGGTTAGTAAAGAGCCCTCCAAGAGTCCCAGGTGGGCCGGCAGTGCCAGAGGACGCCGGATAGGATTTTATGGGCCAGGGAACAGAAAACAAATGATTTAGGCAGTTTTTCATGGGTGTTAGCCAACGAATTGTGGCGTTGCTGGGGATTCCGGCGCAACTTTCCTGAAAAATCATAAGAATGGGTCCGTAACGAGCCTGCCAAGTGTCTTAGGTGGGCAGCGGTGCTAGAGACGCCTAGTAGGATTTTATTAGCCAAGGAACAAGAAACAAGTGATTTAGATATTTTTTTCGTGGGTGTTAGCCCACGCATTGTGGTGCACACCCACGCATTGTGGTGCTGCCGGGGGCTTCGTCATAACTTTCCCTAAAATTCATATAAGTGGATCCTTAACGAGCCTGCCAAGAGTCCCAGGTGGGCCAGTGACACCGGAGGACGCGCTGGTAAGATTTTATGGGCCAAGGAATAGGAAATAGATGATTTGGGCAGTTTCTCGTGGGTATTAGCTCACAAATTGTGGCGTTGCCTAGGGCTCTGACACAACTTTCCCAAAATATCATATTAGTTGGTGACGAGCCCGCCAAGAGTCCTAGGTGGGCCGGCAGCGTCCGAGGATGCTTGGTAGGATTTTATGGCCCAAGGAAAAGGAAACAAGAGATTTTGACAGTTTTTCGTGGGTGTTAGCCTACGGATTATGGCACTACCGAGGGCTCTGGGCGCAACTTTCCAAAAAAGTCAAATGAGTGGGTCCGTGTTGAGCCCGCTAAGAGTCCCAAGTGGGCTGGTGGCGCCGCTGGACGCATGTTAGGATTTTATGGGCCAATGAACAGGAAACATGCGATTTGAAAAGTTTTTCGTGGGTGTTAGCCCACAGATTATGGCGTTTCCAGGGGCTTCGGCACAACTTTCTCGTAAAATCTTACGAGTGGATCCGTAGCTAGCCTGCTAAGAGTAACACATGGGCCGGCAGCGCTGTAGGATTCCTGGTAGGATTTTATGGGCCAAGGAATAGGTAACAGACGATTTCAGCGGTTTTTCGTGGGTGTCAGCCCATGGATTGTAGCGCTGCCGGGGGCTTCGATGTAACATTCTCAAAAAATCATACGAGTGTGTGCGTAACGAGCGCACCAAGAATCCAAGGTGGCCCGACGACTTCGGATGATGCCTGGTAGGATTTTATGGGCCAAAGAACAAGAAATAGGCGAATTGGGCAGCTTTTTATAGGTGTTAGACCACGGATTGTGGCGCTACCAGGGACTCTGGTGCAACTTTAATGAAAAATCATACGAGGGGTCTGCGAAGAGCCAACCAAGAGTGCCAAGTGTTCGAGCGGCGCTGAAGGACGCGTGGTAGGATTTTATAGGCCAAGGAATAAGAAACAGACGATTTGGGTAGTTTTTCGTGGGTGTTAGCCCATGGAATCTGGCATTGCCGGGAGCTCCTGTGCAATTCTCGAAAAATAATAAGAGTTGGTCCGTAAAGAGCCTGCCAAGAGCCGCAGGTGGCCCGGCGGCCCGGAGGACGCCTAGTAGGATTTTTCGTAGGTGTTAGCCCACGGATTCTGGCGCCACTTGGGGTTCCGGGCAAAGAACAAAGAATCTCGAAAAATCATACGGATTGGTCGAGGATGAGCCCGGCAAGCGGCCCAGGGGGTCCGTCGGCGTTAGGGGAGCCCGTGTAGGATTTTATGGCCCAAGGAAGGAGAAACAGGCGATTTCGACCATTTTCCGTGGGTGTTGTAAAGAGCCCT
>DF371303.1:685-11318 GCA_000787875.1 Solanum virginianum
AACTTATTCTTTAACGTGGAGTTTCAGATCGGTGATTGGGTTTTTCTTAAAGTGTCACCTGTGAAAGGTGTTATGAGGTTCGACAAGAAAGGAAAGCTCAGTCCAAGATATATTGGGCCATATCAGACTGTTCGTAGAATAAGCAAGGTTTCCTATAAGTTAGATCTGCGAGCTGATTTGGAAGCGGTACACCCAGTATTCCATGTTTCTATGCTTCGTAAATGTATTGGTGATCCTTCCAGAACTTTCCCTGTGGATGATGTCCAGGTCACAAAAGAACTATTTTATGAAGAGCAGGCCATAGCCATATTGGATCGTTAGGTGAGAAGGTTACGAAATAAAGATGCGACTTCTATTAAAGTGTCATGCTAAAATAGCAACCGAGAGGAAATGACCTGGGAAGCTAAAGAGCAGATGAAGAAGAAGTGTCCTTACTTGTTTTTAGTGCCTACATGTATTCAATTCTTCGCTGGACTTCGTTGCTTAATAAATAAATTGTTGACCAATGAATGAGTTGTTGTGATAATTGAAAAGGAAACTTCCCCAAATTGGTTGTATGACTCGTAAGGCCGGTTTAACATTCGAGGACGAATGTTCTAGGGGGGAGGATGTTAGAACCCGTATGTCCTTCATAGGAACAACTGGGAAAAGTTTGGGACCAAAAGTGGAATTTTTGGAAGTTGGAGATCATAAATTAATTAAGTGGGGTCCACACAAGTTTGTATTAATATTTAATTAGAACAACACATGGGTGGCCCATGGACACTTAATCAAGTCTTGCTATATATATATAAAAGATGATCCCTTCATTTTCACATTTCAACCAACACTTAGAAAAAAAAAACACAAGAAGTTGGGAAAACCTTCATGAAACTTTTGGCCAAGCACAGTAGAAATTGGGAAATCATTTCTAGCCTTTCCAAAAATTATTTGTTGATGCAAACCCCCTATATTAAGGTCCCTAAGTAGCGTGGAAGTGTTGTTGGAATGATTAGCCCTCTATTTTCTCACTTTTGGAAACCCTAGCCCATTGTAGTTTGTTGTTGTTGATTAATTGGGCCGAGTTGAATTCTTGGGGTAGCCTATTTTCAGGGGAAATGCTACCGAAATTTTTGTAGAATTAAGGGCAAAGTTGGAATTTAATGCCCAAATAGTCTTTAGCTAATTGTTTGGCATGTTATGGATTATTTATAGACTTTGGGTAGTCCGAAGCATAAGCTGGATTTAGCTTGCATTTGGATTATTTTGTAGAGCGTTTGAGGTATGTAAAGCAACTTTTCCTTTCGGTATGTCTTAGTTAAAATAGGCTATGATACGAGCCTCGAGGAAACTCTATTCTCGCTATCCGAGCTTGTTTATGATTTGCATTTGTTCCTTGGTATTCTTGTGTTAATATGTCATAATATTGATTCATATGCCTTGGATTTTATAAGTTGCAAAGGATGTGTGAAAGCTGACTATTTTTTAAAGAACTTATTCTTTAACGATTCTAAAACTATAAACGCCCATATTGCTTTGAAAATTTTCGTAGGAGTTTGTATAATCTAGTATAAGTATGTTCTCTATAGGTTGGGCTAGCTCGAGTCTCCACCCGTTTGTGGGTCCCGTGATGTCCTTTTATTTGATTTCGGTAACTTTTGAAAAAAAATGTAATAATTGTTATTCTGATTTCAAATATGACTACTTTACTTATCTTTTGGATTTATGACAATGATTTTATGCATATGATTACTCACTACTCCGCTCATGCCTACTATGATATCGTTCGCCGGTTCCCGGGCTGGTTGGTTGTCGTGTGCACTATGATATACTCCAGTGTTATGCTATGTTTACAGTTCACCGAGCCTCGCCCAAGGGCTGGGTTTCGCTTTTGGCTGGTGTTATGCTGTGATTGGGCATTATACTGTGTTCGACGTCATACCGTGTTGTGATATGTGACTGGGATTCAGAGATTTGTAACTTTCTGGTGTTATCCTGTGTTATGGCGCCATTGACGAGCGGACGACCATAGTTCCTGTGCCCTATGCATGATTTGTATTTGGAAATAAACATTTTAATAATTTTGGATATGCATTTGCCGTTCATACTTTTGTTTCGATTATTACTCAGATTTATGTTCTGTACATTCTGCTTTGCATACTCGGTATGTATTTTGTACTAATCCCCTTCTTCGGGGGCTGCATTTCATGCCTGCAGGTGCAAATGTACAATTTGGTGATCCACCAGCTTAGGACCCCCTTTTGCTACCTGGGGTGCTCCCCCTGTTTCGGAGCTCACTTTTAGTATACCCTCGTTCATTACTTTGTATATATTTATTCGAGTGTACGGCGGGGCCCTGTCCTGTCCTATGATTCTGTCAGTCTGTTTATAGGTTTGTGGACATATGTGTGTGGGTTGTGCCCAGTCCATTTGGTTAGACTTGCATGATGTGTATGTTGGGCGGCTTTACCCACCATAGCGGCCTTGTCGGCCCATATATGTATATATGATATTTTGTTGGCTCTGTGTGGCCTTGTTGGTAACTTCTGATGTGCAAGGTTATTTTGGGATAGTCCGTAAAACAAAGGAAACTCTGCCCAATTTTTTTTAAAAATATAAGTCATCTGTTTGTAACTCGGCTTTGAGATTGTGTTTGGGTGCCCAATTCGGGCACTAGTCACGGCCCATGGGCCAATTTTAAAAAAAATATAAATTATCTATTTGTAGCTCGGCTTTGAGATTGTGTTTGGGTGCCCAATCCGGGCACTAGTCACGGCTCACGGGGTTGGGTCGTGACAGTTAGATACGTGGGTTGTATGTTATGACCTCGACTCTTATTATATCTGTATATTGTTGGAGTTTTCCCTTAGTCCCTTATCCCTTTTGTGGTGAATGTTTTCTATGTTGACAAGTTGGAAGTCCCAAGTCCCTAAATGCCCTATAGCGTGAGTAATACTTATCCCCCCCCTCCTTAGACTTATTTGCTATGTGATTCATGTTTATCCTCTTCCCTACCAAATCTCCATAGCGTGAGTCCAAAGCCCCATTTCCCTTAGAAATTATGTACTATCTGCTTATTTATCTTTTGTTGCTTCTGCAAAACCAATGATGTGCTACGCATGCTTAAGAGGCTTTTTTGGGGATCCCTTCGGTTCCCATTCTCCGTGTCACATCTAGGCCCTAGGACTTGGTCATGACAACCCCATACAAATAGTGATGCCATATCTTCAACGCAAACACTACGGCTGCTAGGTCAAGATCATATGTTGGTAATTCCTTTCATGCACCATTAGTTGCCTTGTAGCATAAGAAATAACCTTTCCATTTTGTATTCAACGCAAACACTACGGCTGCTAGGTCAAGATCATATGTTGGTAATTCCTTTCATGCACCATTAGTTGCCTTGTAGCATAAGAAATAACCTTACCATTTTGCATCAACACAGAACCCCAGCCAGTCCTTGAGGCATCCTAATATATAACAAACCCATCGGTACCCTCTGACAATGTTAAAATTGGAGCCAAAGTCAACTTATCCTTCAATGTTTGGAAACTTTTCTCACACTTATTCGTCTACACAAACTTCACTTTCTTTTTGGTCAACTAGTCAATGGAGACACAATGGAGGAGAGCCCTTAAACAAATTATCTATAATAACCTGCTAGGCCTAAGAAACTCCTAATATCCGTAGGAGTCAATTACCTTGGCTAATTTCTTACTGCTATCGTCCTATTGGGGTCAACTTTTATCCTATTATTGGACACAATACGCCCAAGAAATGTGGCCTCTTTCAATAAAAATTCACATTTATTAAACTTGGCACACATCTTTTCATCCCTCAAGGTTTTCAAGACCACTCTCAAATGTTCTTTGCAATCTTCTTCTTCCCATGAATAAACCAAAATATCATCAATGAATGTCACCACAAACATATCAAAGTAGAGCTTGAATACCCTATTCATAAGGTCCATAAAGATAGCTAGTGCATTGGTTAATCCAAAAGATATTATCACAAATTCAAAGGTCCATACCTTGCCCAAAATGTTGTTTTGGAAATACCACATTCCCTCGCCCTCAATTGAATGATAGCTAGATCTTAAAATCGATCTTGGAAAAGTGCTTAGCCCCTCATAATTGATCAAATAGGTCGTTGATCCTTAGGAGTGGATACTTGTTCTTGATAATGACTTTATTGAGTTGGAAATAGTCTATGCACATTTAGAGTGATCCATCCGTCTTCCTTAAAAACAATACTGGGGAAACCCATAGGGATCTACTACGTCTAATAAATCCCTTCTCTAGCAAGTCCTTCAATTGCTCCTTTAGTTCTTTAAATTTCACCGGGGCCATTCTATAAGGAGGGATTGATATAGGTTGGGTGTCAAGCAAAAGATCTGTACCAAAATCTATCTCCCTTCCGGGAGGGACACTAGGCAACTCTTCAAGGAACACATCAGGAAACTTATTGACTATGGGAACCGACTCAAGAGAAGGAATTTCGGATATGACAGCTCTAACCCTTACCAAATGGTAGACACACCCCTGAGAATTTAATTTGCTTACTTTGAGATAGGAAATAAACCAACCTTCACATGAAAAACTATGACCCTTTCACTCAAGAGTAGGCTTATTTGGAAATTGGAACTTAGCAATACGAGTTCAACATTCTATCAAGGCATAAAAAGCATGCAACCAATCTATCCTAATTATATCATCAAAATCTACCATAGAAAGCTCTACCAAATCATAAGGAATAACTTTATGCATAATGGACATGAGACAATATCTATAGACTTTTTGTGCAAGAATGGACTCACCAATGAGAGTGCTAACTTTATAAGGCTCAACAAGAATTTTGGGACATGTAGGAAATCCATTAGCAGGAAATGGTGTGACAAAAGACAAATTTTCCACCAGATAAAGTGCATAAGCATCAAAATCACAAACTTTCAATATTTCGGCATTCGGGGCTTCTTCCACCTCTCGACGACCATGAAGGGCATAAAACCTATTATATTTCAGGGCTCCTTGTGCTTGTCCACCTTGGCCTTGAGGATTTTCATTTCCACTCTTACAATCTCTTGCAAGATGGTCATGCTTCTCACATGTGAAGCAAACATTGGAGCCTGCTAGACATTCACCCATATGGAGCTTCCCACACTTTGCACACTTTCAGTAAGCTTGTGCACCCATACACAATACAACAACACTTGAAACATCCATCAATGAGAACCAAACACTTTCCTTGATGCTTCTTACCACACTCTTGACAAATGGAAAAAGGGTGTCTTCTTTTTATTTTTGGGTGCTAAAATACCAAAAGAAGATGAAACACCATCAACTCGGGCTCTCATAGACTTCTTTTTCCCTTTCATATTAATCCCAAGGGTATGCACCTATTGGTTTAGTTGAGTGGTTACAACTTTGGCCAATAGCCATAAGGTATTGTGAATCTCTACATTAGAAATGTAAGTGTTGTGAGATTGATCATCAAGAAAGGGATAGTTACCATCTTGTCCACCATTCTGATAGTTCAAAGACATATTCTAAAATGTTAAGGATGGGGAATCAGAAATAATCCTTAGAGGCTCTATCTCTATCATATGAAATAGATCATGAAGAGGTGAATCATTTCCTAAATGCCTTATAGCCTCCTATTCATGATTGTGGCGTGCTTCACAACTATGAATAAGACTCTACTCGA
Organism: Solanum virginianum; assembly: GCA_000787875.1. NCBI lineage: Eukaryota > Viridiplantae > Streptophyta > Magnoliopsida > Solanales > Solanaceae > Solanum > Solanum virginianum. The sequence goes on from DF371303.1 coordinate 6,368, forward strand.
TGTAGTGTGTTAGATTTCCATGGACCATTTATAAACCTAGTGCTCTAATACCAAGGTTATCATGATCCAAACCTAGAGCCTAGGTGTGACACGGAGAATGGTGAACCTAAAGGGACCCCAAACAAGCCTCTTGAGCATGCATGGGACATCTTTAGTTGCGGAAGCATAATTAGATAACAAACAAATAATTCTAAGGGAAACGGGACTTTGTACTAAAGTTATGAGGATGTTATAGGAAAAATGATTAGCATGAGCACATAGCAAATAAAGACCAGAGGATGGCTAAGTTTGACTCATGATATGGTGGCAATAGGGACTTAGGACTTCCATATCATTTCAACAACATGCATCAACACATAAAAGGGGATAAGGACTAAGGAAAGTCTTCCATAATTACATAAGCATAATAAGATATGCTCTCATAACATACATATCTATATCCAACAACACCTCTAACAAGAGTAGAACGGGGGCCAAGATATCTCCCCGAGCTCACCCTTAAAAGTAAATATCCAAAAGTAAACAAGTCTTAATAAAGCATGAAAGGAAGGTGAATGGTGTCCCCAAAATGGAGGACTCACTAATAGCAATCTTCAATGATCCATCTAGCCACGTGAAGGAGAAGGTTGAATAAGAGCTCTGGTCCCTACATGGATAGATCATATAGGAAAAAAATATACATTAGTACTTGGAATGTACTAAGTATGTGGGGTGAAATGTAGAAAGAGAATATAAACATTAGAGAATATGCCAAAGGATATATGCTCAATATGATATGTATAATCAATGCTGAAGTCAAAATATGCATGAGATAATCAAACTTGCATAATATAACATACATATGTGGGGGAGACCTTAAACGACATATTAGACCAAGCTACCAACATACTACATGGAATCTCGATTTTGCCTCTACACTAGAAAATGAGAGTTTTAGGGAAAATAATACAAACCTGTGGTAGCACATTGTTATGGAAAGTAAAGCTTTATACAAGGATCCTTGAGGATAGTCCCCTACTCTACATCTCATTCGATGATAATCCTAGTTCCACAGAAAACATACATAAGCATAAGTATAATCATAACTTGAATAACTTGTAAAAATATATCATCATAATAAGAGTAGCTGATTCCAAACACTTGACCCCTTTAAATAGGTATTTTTCTTCCACATGAGGGTAAAAAATTCACAATAGGGCTCAAACCATACTTATCTAATCATAGGAACTTTAATGAGTTCATAATATACATTATAGCCCTCAAAATCATCATAACATACTTCTCTTGCATATTTGCAATAAATCTTTCATCAACATAAAAAAATTTGTCATATAATCTCCTCAAAATATGATGGGTGTATATAATTGAACTTAAAATCATGCAATTCAAAGGAGTGGGACATGAGTAGAGTAAAACATAATCATTTGGAAATCATTTAAAGCAATCCACCAACATTGTAGTAAAACCTCCAATTCTGGTATCTATTCAAAAATCCATAATCTTTCACAGAACCATATCATGCATAGCTTTAATATTCAAAATCTACACATAGGATAAACCCTTGATAAGTATTTATGTATAATCAAAGAAAATATTGATAAATTCCAACATAAATCATGCTTGTAAGGAATAGAAAATACCCATCATAAAATAATCCACGAATCCAAAAATATAATAAAAAAAGAAAAGAATTTTGGGCTCCATAGGTGGAAGGATCAATGGATAAATACCCACATATCTTAGAGCAAAATAGAGAAGAAACTTGAAGAGAATCTTTGATTTGATGAAAAGATTGGAAGAAATTGAAGCTTGTTCTTTAGTGGAGGATTTGAGTCTTCTTCCTTGAGAGAAAATTTGGAATAAGTGAAGGAAAAGGTCATTTAGGCATGAAAATAGGGTTAGGAAAGTATATTTAGGATAAATGGATTATAAACCACATTTAGGAATGTAAAAATATCATCAAAAGTAGAAATAAAAAGGATGTTTTGAAGTGTCCTAGCTGTGAAATCAACGGTCCAGAGGTTCCATCACAAAACCATTTGGCGGTACGCAGATTGAGACCTGCAAATTACCTTTTTCTTTTTAACAGTTTTCAAAATTTTCCCGAGTGATTCGATGGTCAAACTGATCGTTGCCCTTTTTGATAGTCTATACATGCTTTAGTAAAATGACCATAACTTCTTACTTCGAACTTGAGATAAGCCAAAATCAGATACATTGGAAAGATAATTCAATGATCTACAATATGGTATGTAGTGAGACAACTAATGCAATATATGCTAAAAGATATGACCATTTGAAATTGACCCTTATATGAAATCATATCGAAACTCAGCCAATTGGAATCCTTTGGTCTTGGCTTGTTGTAAGAGAAGTCTTATGACCCCAAACTACATGTAATCAACTTTTAATGCCTAGAAATTGATCCTAGTATATTATAAGTCATTAAGTTGAGCCTAATTATGTATGAAGAATGACTCGGGTCTTAGCTTAAGATCTAGGGTGTTATTTTAGGGAGCATTTCAGGAGACACGTGGGGAGCACGACAAACCCTAGATACTATACCATCTTCTTCCTTTTGATGGCTATTTCTTTTTAATATAGACATTATCATTATATATTATAATGAATTGTATTTGTAGGAGTATTCCTAGTTATGTACATTGCGGTTAATATTGTATATGTATATGGATACATGCTTGTGTCTATTATAGCTCTGTTCAATTGACTTCCAGGTTCTGAGTAGATTGTGTTGGTTTACTTAGTTATGATTAGTATATCTATGACTAGTATTTTAGGGTAGGTACCCTGGGGTTGGTAATTAGCTTGCCTATAGGCGAGATCTAACAGGCGCCATCATGAGCAGAACCATGTCGTGACATTACTTAGAGCCATGGATAATGTTAGTGATATTCTCTTTTCTTTTCCATCCATGTTACCATGTTATGCTAAAACCAATCATGTTGGGATGTGTATTAACTTGAGATTTTAAAATTATGATGGGTCTTTATTATTTTGAATGCTTTGCTATTAATTAGTGTGACTTCATATTTATTACAATGTTTAATTGACACTTTGAGGTTGGAACTCAAGGGTTATGTCTATATCTTTTATTATTACAATTATCATCAGATAATTGAAGTGGGCATTGAATCTGATAATCTAAATGTTGTGGGTTTGGTTGAATGCCTAGGTATGGTTCAATCGACTAAGGTCTTAGAGGGTTTGCTAATTAATTGCATAGGTCCCAATGAGTCCTAATTTGATTAGGCATGTGAGACTTATCGAGTTTATATGGAATGCTACTCTTGTCAGATTGAAAATTATAGTTACAAGTAATCTAGCCTACTCATGTCTAATTAAATATTTGTTCAAAGTATCTGACCTAAATAAATATTTCTTGACCCAATTGTACACACCCCTAGCATGCACATTCTCTATTAGTGTTAAAATCAATTTACGTAATCATATTTTCATTACATAATAGTCCTAATCAATTTTATTAACACTAAAACTTTTAGAACAATTTAATACTTTGAGCTCTGATTCACTATTCCCTATGGATTTGACCCTGACTCTTAGTTGGGTAATTATATTGATGACAATCACCATACTTCTTATTGATTTTGAGGTATGATTGAAAGATATCAAAATGACACCTTTTCTAGGGAACAGTGTTAAGTTTTTGGTTTAAAAGTATTTTATTGAGCTAATTCTTTGTAGTTGAGCATGCGTACTTTTTTTATTTTTCTCTTATGTTGTTTTTAATTTTCAATGGAAGAAATCAGCACTCAAGGGAGTATCGAGGTAATGACATCAGGAATCTCAACAACGTCGATTGTGACCAATTTAAGAGTGCTAGTGCTATTGGGTTGCCCTTTTTTATGGTTAATGTAGTGCTTTATGTGACTAGCACCATGCTCCAATTGCTGTAGCTTAAAAGTTTATTTGGGAGTTTGGCACATAAGGACCCTCACAAACACATTCGTAACTTTGGGGATGTGTTTTCTCTATTCACCTTCATGGGTGTAACTCAAGAAGCAATCCGATTGAGGTTGTTTCCATTTTCATTGTCTAGGGAAGCAAAAACATAGTTAGTTGAGTTACTAAGGGACTCCATTACTTCTTGAAGGAGTTGATCGAGGCCTTCTATGAGAGATTTTCCCTCCTTCTAAGATGGTAAAACTAAGAAAGAGCATTGAGAATTTCAATTAGATAGATGGGAAACCCCTTCATGAAACATGATTATAATTCCAAAAGTTATTATTACAATGTCCCAACTATAGAGTATCAGATCATCTCTTGCTTTAATATTTCTATTGTAGCCTTGATGCGGTAAATAAGGGGATAACGGATCAACTTGTGCGAGGTGGTATTATGAAGCAAAAATTTGCTACAACTTCAGCCTAGTTGATGATATGACAAAGACTAACCAGGCTTGGAATACACGAGATGATCTTATCCCTTCATTGCCTAGGGGAGTGTCTAAAAAGCAACTATCAAAAGTCCAAGAGAGGGATGAGAATACGGCTAACATGATGACACATTTAGATTTGCTAACTAAGCATGTTATGGGTGAAATCTGCAAAAATGTGAATGTTATTGGTTATAGTGGTGGTGTAGCATTTGATGATGTTCCTTATGACATTGCATATAATGAAGAAATATATTATTTGTGATGCCAAGTGGTGGGTTCTCTGCTAGCCTTTCCAAGGCCACCCAAGAATCATGGTTGGATGGATGAAGGTGGTTGGAGAGATTATAATTAGAGAGATAGAGCTAGAGGGTGGAGAGACCATGAAAGAGATAGGGATCGATATTTTTCTCCTCATGATAGAGTGAAGCCAAAAGAACCTCTTCCAAATCTAGAGAATGTTTGCACTGAAGATAGATCTAAGAGCAGGTTCTGAGTAGATTGTGTTGGTTTACTTAGTTATGATTAGTATATCTA
>DF371300.1:831-11324 GCA_000787875.1 Solanum virginianum
GATTTGGTGCATCTGGAGAGTTGACTTGGATTCGTTTTGAGTTGACACTAATTTTGACAAGGAGAGGAGGTATGTAAAGTCTTATTTCTTTTGGCATTACTTGTTGGTAATTTGTATGTGTTTTCACTTTGGAAATGTCCTTGACTCAAACTTGAGTCCAATAATTCACTCTTGGCTATTCCAAAACTATAAGATGATCTCTCCAATTTGATTCTTGGGTGCCCGACATTTGCTTTAAAATAAAGAGTATGATTTCACTCAAGAAAAGAACTAGTTGGTAACTATGTCAATTTGGTCTAACCCTCCAACTTTGAGCTAAATAAAAGAAAAGCTATGTTTGTTCTCCACGATGGTTGGTAAAGTGATACCATCTACATTCCAATGCTTTGAAGAAAAGAAACATATAGCAAGCTGGTGAACCATGTGTATATGCCTTGAATGAAAATGTGAGGAATTATTCATTATTCCAAAAATCTATATAAATTCCTCCTAATTATGAACTTCAAGTGATTTCTCATATCTTGGAAATTCCATTAAATTAAGTTATGGTAAGCTCCTCAAATTTGCAACTTTGTCACTTTTAGTGAGTTAATTAGTAAGTATCTTTTGATCACAAGTATGAGTGAATAATGGGTTACACTAAAGAATAGTTTCTCCAAATTTATTATGTTGGCATAAGTGAAGATGTCTTCTAAAAATGATCTTGTAACTAAGTTGGAAATTGAAAGATAACTTTTGGGCATAATGATTCCTTCTAACTTTTCATAGAGTCTAAAAATCTCCAACTCATAACAACATGGAAAAATTGAAAAGGTGAACTTGGTAACAACTTTGAAGTGTAATTTGGTTAATAAATGCATTGTTCCCAAATACAAGCTCATAATCATGTTTGAATTCAAAAAGTGACTTTTATACCATACACTCCACTCTACTCTATTCGTGCTACTATATTTCCGTTTGCCAGTTCCCGGGCCGATTTTTTACATATTCGGTACGTCTTTCGTACTGACCCCCATTCTTCGGGGGCTGCGTTTCATGCCTGCAGGTTCTGATGCACAGGGTAGAGGACCTCCAGCTTAGGACCTCCATTTGCCATTTGATGAGCTTCACTACTCCGGAGCCAGTTTTGGTATATTTTATCATTATTTTGATACTTCAGACTTTATGTACTTTGGGTATGACGGGTACCCTGTCCCGTCGTTTGATTCTACGTGTCTGTATTAGAGGTCTGTGGACATGCGGTGAGTGTGGGTCTTTTCTGTTAACTTCTGTATCTTGTTTATATATGTGATATGTAACACTTAGCCACCTGTTTGAGCATTCTGAATCTATACTATGTTTATTAGGCGGCAGTACTGCAGCGGTGACCTTGTCGGCCCGCGTATTTATATATTCATGTTTGTTTTCTGTCTGTTGGTTCGCTGGACTCTTTTGTTTCAGGTGGCTAGTGAATAAAACAGAGGAAACTCAGCCAAAATTTCTGTAAAATGTATGAAGTCTATATTTGAGTCTGTTTTGGAAGGTTGTCTGGGTGCCCCTATCGGGTACCAGTTACGGCCCATAGGTTGGGTCGTGACAATCTCATGCTTGGGACCTTTAATTCCTCAATAAATCATAACTGGACATTAAATCAAACACTTAGCGTTTGTGAAATGGTATTATAAGACCATGCAATTTAGAGATTAAATCATGCAAGTAATTCTATTGTAAAATCATCAATCACCATCTTGCAACACCCCCAAGTCATTCTCATCAAAACGACTCATCAAAACATACAATAGATCAAAGATATATAGCTCACAACATAGCAAAATAGTCACAACTTTATATAGCTTTAACATAATTCATAGACATGTTCATAATAGTAAACCAATTTGTAAACTCAACATTAAATCATGCAATTTAGGAAAATGAAGCTTGGGTATCATGGGTGAAAGGAACCCATGAAAGAAACCTACATACCTTAGGTCTAGAGTTTCTTTGAATTGAGATTGGGAAGAATGTAGGCTTGGAAATGATCCTTGAATTAAATCTTGTTCTTGGGTTTCCTTGAAATTGAATTGGAGGTTGATGGAGGCTCTTGAGAGTTGAGAGTGTATTTGAGATGACAGTAATAAGTTTGATCCTTTGGAATTTTGTTTAGGCCTTTTAGGAAGGTTAAGATAGCATTAGAAGTCTAATAAGGACAATAGAATAATTAAAATTTACGAAAAATGCCATTAGTGAACGGATGGAAAAATTGGAAAAGTGTCGTCTCACTAGTGACTTCACTGGCCTTGTGGCACTCCATGGGTCATGTGGAGTGCCCGTGAGAAGTGCCTTAGTGAAAAAAATGGAAGTTGGGAAAATTGGAAAAAGAATTTGACATCTCCAGTCGTGTGGCACTCCACGGGTCATGTGGAGTGCTCGTGTGAAGTGCCTTAGTGAAAAAAAATAGAGGTTGGGAAACTTGGAAAAACAATTGACGTTTCGTCACTTTGACGGACCACTTCACGGACCGTGTGGTGTCACACGGACCGTGTACTGGTCCACCCCACATTACTTGGATGAGAATGTTGCTGGACACCACACGACCAGGTGCCACAGCCCGTATCCCTTCACATGGGCCATACAATGTAGTCATGGCCCATGCCTTAGCTTACAATGCCACCCATGCCTAGCCAAGTCTCCTAAAACACCTCTATGCCCTTTCTCATGACTAGTGGTGAGTCACATGACCCATACCACTTGTCGTGGACCAAGCCTTATCCACACCATGCCATTTTCCATGCCCAAACATTTCCCACAACCCGTACAAGGCTACACTGCCCGTAAGGGTGCCCGTTGAGCTTCACTGCAGAGGAGGGTCTCAAGAAGACTGTCATAACTCCTTCATCCAACTATAGAATGAGGTGAAACCAAGTGCCTTGCGAAGCTAATTCAAAGGGCTTTCATTTGACATGTCGTTGGCCACCAAATTCCAAATGTGCCAAGAGTTATGCTTGATTAAATTTTACCCTTACATGAACCATCACCCAAAACTCAACTCTTAGAGAAGTCTTGGACTAGTTTAGGTACTAGCAGTATCCTATGAACCTAATACACCCCAAACATGACCAAATGAGGCTTGAAACATGGATATATAAGAGCATAGAGTTATAGAATGTCATAATATATTTCCCTTGGGAACATTCAACCCTAAATGTGAGGAAAACGTACATAAGGAAAGTAGTCATGAAGAATACATACGATGACATAAGGGCCAAAAATTGAGACTCGGAATTATTAAAAAAGTACTTGACATGTCATCATAAGCTTGAATAGAATGAAAGAGATATGGATATTGCTTCTCCATGCCCACACCAGCTTCCCGATAAACACATATGAATGGACGACTATTCCAAAGGGGCCTTGATGAACACAATATCCTCAACTTTTTCACTCATCCATCCAACACCTCCACCAAAACCATCCTTTAAGCCAACTTATCCTCCATATCACCCGCAATTTCAAGGAGTGCTATAGCACTAGAGTCACCAACATATCCCATCCACCTAGAAGCATGAAGAACAAGATGAACCATATCTACATCCAAAGGAAATCCCAAACTTATACAACCTTTCCAACCTCCCTCTACATTTTATAAGGACTCACAATCCTCAATTCAACTGTCAACCCTAAACACACCAAGTCTACTTGGTACCACAACCACCATCTCCCCCTTGGGAGACAACCTCCACTCTATCATTTTCTCACCCAAAACTTCCAACTCTAACAAGGACACTATACTACGATTCGAAACTTCCCTCATCCTACTTCCAACCTAGCCAACTAATGGAACCCACTAGTCTCCTTTTTGCCACCATTATCCACATATGCTAACCTACCCATAGTCAACCTACTTAGAGCACCAACCCCAACGCTGGCCTTACCAAAAAAAAAAAAACTAAAGCACACTCATATCATAATCCTTAAAGAATTCTAACCACCTTCTTGTTATTCACAAAGCACACTTATCATCTTTTAGTAAACAACCTTTCATCCTCTAAGACTCGCAACACTACCCCCAAATAATTCACCAGCTCTATACAATTCAATACCTCATTACTAGAGACCACCTCAAACATATAAAGGGAGGACTTTAAGACCTTATTCTATAGACCTATAAACATAGCCAGTGCATACATCAACCAATCTCCATGAAGACACAACACGCATGCCAGTATTCTATCCCAAGTATAACACCACAAACCACCACACCAACTCTAAAAAGTCACAAGGCAAAACCAAATGCAAGATGGACATGGATCAACACTTATGGACTTTCTAGCAACCAAAAAGTATAAAGAGAGAAATAATAGCACACCGGCCCCAAAACTGCACACACATCAAAGCCAAGGAAACTTCAACTTATCGGTAATAACATCGGGCACATCTTGTATCCCTTGAAGAGCATAGAAACTATTACGCCTTGGAGAACCCCCTCTATCAACTTTACCACCTTCACTCTTATTGCGATACTGAGGTCATTCAAACATTTTGTGACCTATCTCCCCACAACTAAAACAAGTGTTAGTGCCCCTCAAACATGAGCCACTATGACCCTTACCACACTTCGGACACCCAACATTCAGAGCCACACCTTCAACACCTCTGACCCTAGGGAAATCATTAGCAAAGCCCACCTTAGAATCATGAGAAGACCCTCGGCCATGATAAGACTGGCCACCCTTTTGGAACTTACCCTCAAAACGAGCCCTGTTGACCACATGATCTCTTTTCTTCCACAATTTCTCCTCTTTCATTTGTTCAACATATTTCATCAACCGAGACAAGTCTATGTCACCAATTAGCAAAGCATATTGGCATTCTTCACTCACCAAATCAAAGATCCCCATCAAAAACGTATTTATCCTAGATCTACAATCGGCCACCAAATGAGGAGCATACTTTGGATGTTTATTAAACTTGAGAAATACTTCATCACACTCATAACACCTTGTTTCAAGTTCATAAACTCCACCAATTGTGCTTTCCTAAGCTCAAGAGGGAATAACCGATTGAGGAAAGCCAATTTGAACTCCTTCTAAAGTATCAGATAACCATTTCCCTTATCCCCCTTCCATTGATCATAGAAAATTTGGGCTACCCCTTTTAGTTGGCATGCCGCCAACTACGCCTTTTCATTCGGCCCAACACCCATGATATTCAATATTTTGTTAACCTTATCAATGAACTCTTATGGGTATTCCTCCACCTTTGACCCCATAGACAACCGAAGGATTCATCCTCATGAAGTCTCTTACCCTAGCTCCCAGGGTAGTAGCATGAGGGACTTGGGCCCCTTGGTTGACTTGGTTTGCCACAACTTAGGCAAGCATAGTGAGAGTATCCCAGAGCTCACCATTGGTAGGTTGTTCCTCAGAAGTTTGGCCCCTTCTTCCTTGAATGTTTGGCATGATCTAACATAGCAAAGAACAATCGTTAGGGGGAAAGAACTTATCACAACTCTATAGCACCACTTAGAATATGAAGAAGGGTAACATTTCCTAAAACGTCTCATAGCCTCCTACGAATAGTCATGGCGCACTTCACAACCATGAATAAGACTCTAATCGACATGGTGTGTTGGATTCTAATGACTATCAACCTAGTTCTCTGATACCAAGTTTTTCATGACCCAAGCCTAGGGCCTAGACGTGATACAATGAATGGGGAACCTGAAGGAACCCCAATCAAGCCTCTTAACTTGTCATTACACCTCCTTGGTCGTAGAAGCATATAAAAGATATAAAGTAAGCCAAAAGAACAAGGGGCTAAGGGTTAGATCATCAGAACATCAACATCAAGGACTATGAGTCATAGCTTATATCATAAATACACAACTTGTCCAACAAACACCTCTAAATACATAGATAGAGCAGGGGATAAGACAAAGTTACTGGGCCCATCCTCATAGTCAATAGAACATATGATTGTGTCTCAATACATAGAAAATAGCAACATAGACTAAGGTCTCCAAAATGGAGGACTTACCAACAAACTTGGAATAGCACCGACTAGCCAACGGAGGAGGAGGATGATCAACTTGAGCACCGATTCCTACATAATGATATCATATAGGCAAGAGTATGCATTAGTACGTTTGAATGTACTAAATATGTAGGATACAATACAATAGGAATTAAGCATCATAGTCAAAATGTACGATATTAAGCAATAGAAATAAAATATAATATGCCATGTATGATCAATGCTTAAGTAACTCATACTTATGTAGGATATCATATGTGAAGAAGGGACCAAGCTAGATTTCCAAATGTACAACCCTTTGGTAGGTTAGTGATGATGTCGCCCCATTACTTAGGTGGATGTAGGTTGGATATAATACCACCTCAGCACCAAGGTGGATGAGTATTAACCCTCATCTAGGTTGATGAGTACTAACCCCAATCTAGGTTAGTGATGATATTGCCCTATCGCTTAGGTGGATGACTACTAACCCTCATATAGGTTGGTGAGCATTAACCTCCATCTGGGTGGATTGGGCATGGGCGAGTTCTACACTTTATATCGGATTCATCATATGGTCTAATGCAACACTTTTTCATAGGATTCATTATAGGCTATAATGCAATACTTCATATAGGAATAATCATATACATAAGATCATTTCATCATAATAATATCATTAATATCATATCTCATGCTTGGCACCTTCAATTCCTTAATAAACTATAATCGGACATTTTATCAAACACTTGGAGTGTGTGAAATGGTAGTATAAGACAATGCAATTTAGAGATGAAATTATGCAAGTCAATCCATTGTAAAATCATCAACCATCATCTTGCAACATAGCCAAGGCATTGACATCAAAACCCCTCATCAAAACTTACAATAGATCCAAGATATATAGCTCACAACATAGCAAAATAGTCACAAGTGTACATAGCTTTAACATAGTTAATAGACATGTTCATACTAGTAAACCCATTTGTAAACTCAACTTTAAATCATACAATTTAGGAAAAGGAAGCTTGGTTATCATGGGTGAAAGGAACCCATGAATGAAACCCGCATAGCTTAGGTCTAGAGTTGCTTTGAATTGAGATTGGGAAGAATCGAGGCTTGGAAATGATCCTTGAATCCAATCTTGTTCTTTGGTTTCCTTGAAATTGAATTGAAGCTTGATGGAGGCTTTTGAGAGTTTATTTGAGATGAGAGTGTATTTGAGATAATAGTAATGAGTTTGATCCTTTGAAATATTGTTTAGGTATTTTAGGAAGGTTAAGATAGAATTGGAAGTCCAAATATCTCAATAGAATAATTAAAATTTACGAAAAATGCCATTAGTGAACGAATAGAAAAATTGGCAAAGTATTGTCTAACTGGAGACTTCACTGGCTATGTGGCACTCCACAAGTCTATGGAGTACCCGTGTTAAAAGCATTTGTGAAAGAAAAAATTGAAGTTGCGAAACTTGGAAAACAAATTTGACATTTTATAACTTTGACCGACCACTTCACGAATTGTGTGGTGTCACACAGACCGTGTACTGGTCCATCCCACCTTACTTGGATAAGAATGTTGCTGGACACCACATGCCCAGGTGCCACAGCCCATACCCCTTCACACGGGCCATACAAGTCAGTCGTGGCCCATGCCTTAGTTTCCAATGCCACCCACGCCTAGCCAAGCGTCATAAAACACCTCTATGCCCCTCCTCACGACCAGTGGCGAGTCACACGACCCTTGCCACTGGTTTTGGACCAAATCTTAGCATCACCATGCCATCTTCTATCCCTAAACATTTCCCATGACCCGTACATGGCGACACTACCCGTACGGGTGCCCCTGAGGCTTCACTGCAAGGGAGGGTCTCACGAAAATGGTCATAACTCCTTCATCCAACATTTGAATGAGGTGAAACCAAGTGCGTTGCATAGCTAACTCAAAGGGATTTTAGTTGATATGTCGAGGGCCACACAGTTCTAAATCTTCCAAGATTTATACTTGTTTAAAGTTGATCCTTGCATGAACCATCACCCAAAACTCAACTCTTAGAGAAGTCTTGGGACTCGTTTAGGTACTAGGAGTCTTCCATAAATGTATTACTCCCCAAACCATACCAAATAAGGATTGAAACATGAATACATAAGAGTATAGAGTTACAGGGTGTCACAATCCTCCATTGTAAATCTCATGGTAGGTTTACCATGAATAAACTCAAAGGGATTTTGTATGGTTTTTGACAGATTTTGTGTCATTTGTTGTGGATTAAGGGTTGCTGCATAGAGTGCTTTTAAGTTATTGTTGACGTTTATCTCTCCAACAGGCATATGCTAGTGGAGAGGGCGATGCAGCCATGGTTGCTATCATGTCTCCATTGATTGCACAAGAGAAAAACATGGAGGCTAGGGTTCCCACAGACTTTCTTATAAAGAACAACAAGGAAGTACAAGATGTACTTGTTAGAAAAGCTAGTATTAGCACCTTTGGTATTTGAATACCTGTGTTTTTGTGCTCTGCAATAATTCCAAGCCATGTGATTACCAAAATATTCTCTCAGCTTGAATTTAAGTGTCAAAGTTTTTCTAAATAATCTTATTTACTTATCATTTTTTATAAGTCAAGGTAGGATAAACATTTTTTCTGTAAATCCTCAATTTACTATTGTTGAGTTAGATATTTTAAAAAATATACTCGCTAAAAAATTGTTTGGGACCCTATCAATTAATAGGAGAAAAATGACAAACTCGCTATACAAATAATTACTTTCTTAATAAGTGTATCGAATCAAAATTTGATAGCTAAACCCGAATGAAGGGAGTATTATTTAAGGCCCCTTAAGGATTAAGGGTGGTTATAAGAAAAGGATTAATATTGTTGTTGGTGGAGTGATCAGAGACTCTAATATAGATCTTCGGTAGTAAGTGTTAGTGCAACTACTAATACTGCATAGGCACTTACTATTTGTAATTAAACTTCCTGGCTCCTCCCTAATATAAGAAGTAGCTATGCTTTTGTTACACTATTTTTGTCATGACCCAGCCCATGGGCCGTGACAAGTGCCCGATTGGGGTACCCAAACCTAAACACAAAGCCAAATTATAACAGATGTAGTAATTTTACAGAAATTTTGTTAGAGTTTCCTTTGTTTTAGACCTTATAAAAAATTACCCTACAATCAGAAAAATCCCAACAGAATATTATACAAATATATGCGGGCCAACAAGGTCACCGCGGTGGGTAAAACCGCTCAACATATACGTCATACATATAGAGCCATACAAACTTGGCGCAACCCATATACACAGGCGTCCACAGACCTCTAAACAACAAACAGAATCGTAGGATGGGACAGGGCCCCGTCGTACCGTCGAATAACGTATATGCAAAATCATAAACAAGTGTATATACCAAATGTAGGCTTAAAAGCAAGGGGAGATCTTTAGGTAGCAGGTAGGAATCCTAAGTTGGAGCATCACTAATCTGTACGTTTGTACCTGCGGGCATGAAACGCTGCCCCCGAAGCAAAGGGGGTCAGTACAGAATATGTACCGAATATGTAAAGCAGAATGTACAGTATATATAATTCAGAGTAGTAATCAAACCCAAGTATAACAGTTAAATGCATATCCAAAACATCAAAGTGTTCACTTGCAAAATACCTAAATCATGCCTAATGGACAGAACCGATGGTGACCTCCAAAACATATGCCATCCACCGCATATCACCAGAAAGTTTAAATCCCCAAAATCTCCATCACATAATACGAACATAGAATAATTGAGCCAGGGAAGACCACTGCACTCACAAGTCATAACACAGAATTGACATAATGCCAAGAAATGAGCCAGGGAAGACCACTTCACTCACAACTCATAATACAACATAGAATAAGTGAGCTAGGGCAATCTTTGTCCCTGCACTCACGTGAGCTAGGGAAATCTTCGGCCCTGGACTCACAAGTAATAATGCCAACATATCAAAAGCCCAGCGCCTTATAACCCAGTCTAAGCAAAGTCGGCCCATGGGCAAGCCGACTCGCCGTATGCAAAAGTTATCAAAATATTATTTCTTCCAAATTCTTTCAAAGTTACCAAGGTTTCATAAAAGGGTGTCGTGGGTCCCACGGCCGATGGAAGCTCGAACTAGCCCGACTTAGGAGGAACATACTTACCCAAGATCATACAAACTACTGTGAAACATTTCAAAATGGTTTTCAAGGCAATTCGGGCCTTCTATCAAAAGTTACGGGCATTTATACTTTTAAAACTATTCGAACATAAAGTCTTTCAAATTTATCAAATTTTTTATATTCCTACCATTTATGAATTTCAAAGACATAAGAGTTAAGGATATAACTAATTTTCATAAGAATGTCAAAGAACGAACATAAGACATATTTAAGCCCTTATTGCAAGTAAAGGGGATCTTTCGAGACTCGTATTATTTTCCTACGCACAACTAAGTCATGCAAAAGAATGGAATGCTTTACATACCTCAA
>DF371287.1:0-10204 GCA_000787875.1 Solanum virginianum
TACTAGATTCAATAGATATTAGTGAAACAATTTTATTTGAATTATAGTTATTTCTAACACAACACTATTCTTATTTATTCACAAATAGTCATAAATGTATAAAAGAAATATATTTGCAAATTTTCTAAATACATAAATGTAATTTAGAATTATAGGTTAGTGGCAAATAGTAAATATACAAAATCTTATATTTACTTACTATTTTATAAGAAGACATTAAATTATAATTATCCCATTAATTGGACATCTTTATTCTTTGTGGATCATTATATATATACCAACTTAAAAGTATATCAATGAAACTTCATTTTTCATTTTAAAGAAAGTATCAATAATCTAATGTCATAATTCTAGGATTAATTGTATTACCCTACTTTAATTGTATTCCTTTTAAGAATTGACCATTTCTTTATCCTAAGTTTTATTGTAGATAATCCACAAATCAAGAAACATCCAAATTAAAATATATAACTATATATGTAAACTACTTTAATTCTATTTGTGGTAATATTTAAATCTTAAGCATATCAAGTATCATATTTAGAATAATAGTATAATAATACCTAAAATAAGTCATGTGTAGTAATTAAAAAGACTTACGAAAGTCACGTTAAGGATGTTATATACAAAGAAATGTATATAAATGTATATCCTTAGTTTGAAAGAAATTTGATTAGTCCTTAAGAGAAAGATAACCCCGATTTTAGGAAATCTCAGTTGGTTAGAGATTCGTGCTGATAACGTGTTATAAAATTTATGATGAGATTTGAGAGCAACTAAATTAATTAAGAGAGTAAGAAATGAAATTACTTTGAACAAAAGAAAAACTAGGAGAAAGACCAAATATTATTTTCACTTTTCTTTTTCTTCTTACACAACAAGTCTTGTGAACACCCCCTATTTATAGAAATTTTATGTCTACTATTTACCTTATTAAATATATATAGTGAATTTACTATTTACACCATTAATATGGTGGATCTACTATTTATCCCAATAATTCTACATGATGTGACATGTACCTAAAAATATTTACCATTTGCCCTATTAATCTTTACATGGTGGAACATCCACAAAAATAAATTACAAATTTCATAATAACCCTTTCTTATATGGCTACTTATTTTGTTGATTTATTTGTATTGTGGAAATTATCATGAACCCAAACTATTATTCTTATTGTTTACCTTTTTTATTCCTCTTTCTAGATTTACTCACACATTATTGAATATCTAAAGTTTACCAAACGATAACACTTTTTTACAATATGCAAAATATATTGTTGTGTGTTTATAAAAAGATCAAATTTATTTTTTGGAGTGTTCTTTAAATTTCAAGCACGACAACAGATCAATACTGTTTTAGTATCATTATATCAACTTATCAAATTTAGCACAACCGTTTCAATATCATTATATAAACTTTTTAAAATTTTGAGTCGGTTTTGATTATTTTAATTTTGTATTATTTTTTCATTGAAATTTTCATTGTTTGCATTCTTACTTCATAAAAAAGTCTTACTTGCATCCTGCCTTCTCGAAACTTCACTTATAAAATTACATTGAGTATGTTATAGCTATTAAATTTATAGATGTAAAAAAATAATAAAGACTCTCTAAGAATTTTGGCTTTAGGCCCCCAAACTTGTTAAGATGACTGTTGACACTCAATTTTTGCCCCTCCACAATATGAATTAATTATTGAGCTTTTAGTTTTGACAATTTGAAATAATTAACTTTCAAAAGTACAAAAAATATTTTCTTAAATAAATTTTGTATTTATTTTATGAGTTATTATTTTGTAGTTAATTTAATTATTTCAAGTTGATAATATTAAGAGTTCTTCAATTAATTTGTATTAATTCATCTTGTAATCAAATAAGTCAATCGAATGCGATTTGATTAGATTTAATTGGCGAAGCTTGCAATCGAATTGGTCAAATTTTAAAATCAATTCCACTACCCATTTAATCTATTTTAGACCAATTGGTCCATTTTTTTCTTGGACCAAAATCAGCCCAATTACCTCTAACCCGACCCACTTTCTATATTTTCTCAACATACACTACATACATACCCACGTGAACCCCACGCGTCTATTTCTCCCTTTTCTCTTCTTCATTCCTCTCTCTTCTTACGCGTCTCCCTCACCCAGATCCCATTCTTCTTCAATTGACAACAAAATCAATCCAACCTAGATTCCACCCAACAAACTAGTACATACGTGTCCCTCTCCCCTTTCCCCCTTATTTGTTTGTACCCTAACTGTTGGAGAAGGTTTGTTGAGTTGTTGCCTGCCAAAGTCGTCGATGATCTTCTATTCGAGATCAACGTTTATGAGTTGAACGCATGTTGATTCCCATAGATTCGAATTTGAATTTCAAATGGTTATCTAGTCTCAAATTTCCCCAATTACCCTGCATCTTCTCTCCCCTTTTTGCCCTAATTTTTGGACTATAAATACCTCTCTTCATCATCTGATTAAGGGGGTCGTCCCTTCACTCAAAAAATACATTCAACTTCCATTTTTGAAAATAAGTTTTGCTCACTCGATTTCGAAGGATTTGAAATCAGGAACACTAGGTTTCAAAATCATTAAAGCATAAGACGAAGTTCCATTTTTATGGTCTGGAAATTCATTGTTAAGGCTCAAGGTCCTAGGTCGCTGCTCCGAAAAAGGGCTATACCAATCTGAGTCCATTTTGGGATTATGTCCCCGCATTTTGAGTCAGCCTTTGGTGTATTCAGTTAGACGAGGTTGGTTATAGTCTTTTTGGAGGCGATAGCATGACAGTATACATTGATATACACTCATATATATATATACCACAAGAAATATGGGTTTAAAGGTTGAAGGCAATATAGTGATACAGCAGTAGGGATTAAAGGGCCATAAGCCCAATTGTCGGGAGCAGCAGCAGGTTGAGGCTGAAAATGGGCTAAACAGGCCCAAGGTTGAAGAGTTGGGCTGTTAAAGCCCAAAACTTGACTTTATTGGTTGTATTTATTTGATTATAACTCTAACTTTAACCTTTTATTTGTTTTTAATCTAATTTATTTCCCCCAAAAGTCAAATTATTTATGTTATTTTTATTTAAATTTAATTTATTTTTTTTGTGATTCTTAAATTTGAAAAGCGCATGTTTAAGTCTTTAATACTTAGTCATTTTTTAGTTTAAATTTTTGAAACTCAATTTCTCTTTTATTTTAACATAAAAGGGCCTAAATGCCCTCGACGTATTAAAAATGGTATAAAAATGCCCTCCATACACCTATTGGACCTAAAATACCCTTCTCATCCACCTTTCGGATCTAAAATGTCCTTCTCCTTAACAGACTTTTTATCAAATAATTTAAATAATTTTTTTTATCCACGTGACGGTCATCTATTGATTGAAATTTAATTATTTTAAATTATTTATAAAATTAACAATCCACCCCATATTTGACCCGAACCCACCCGCCACCCAACTAAAACCTAACCCGCCCAAATCTTCGAATAGCGTAAACACTTCAAACAACTCCCAAAATCATCACGTAAAATTCTCCAAAAACTTTATCTTCTTCGTCTATTTCTCATCAGAAAAATACTTCATCTTCATCTTTTGATATTTAGGTTGTTTTCATTCACAAAAATGGTGTTCTTCATCTTCTTTTGTTCTTCCTCAAATTAGCCCTACACCCGTCCTTTTGGGGAAGATGATATCAATGTTTTAGCATGATTCTGAAGCCAGGTTGTTGAGGAATAGGACTTCTAATATTCAAGAACTTGGTCGGAGAAGATGGGTGGTTTGGTTAATATTAAATGAACTAAAAACATATTCTTAGATGTTCTTTCCCTGTTCATTGCTTTGAAAGTTTTTTATGAAAAGATTTATACTATTCTTTGAAGCAAAGCAACTACATTTGATTCTTTGGCTAGATGACAATACTCTAATTTTTTGAACTACTTTTCATTGGAGAAGTTGAGATGATTCAACAGTAACGTAATGCAAGTCAAAAAATATAATTCAACATTACATTTGGCTATTTGGAGATTTGGGGCGGGTTAGGTTTTAGTTGCGACTGGCAAATGGGTTTGGGTCAAATATGGGGTGGGTTGTTAATTTTATAAATAATTTAAAATAATGAATTTCAATCAATAGATGATTGTCACGTGGATAAAATAATTATTTAAATTATTTAATAAAAAGTCTATTAAGGAGAGGGATATTTTAAACCCCAAAGGTGGATGGGAAGGGCATTTTAGACCCAAAAGGTGGATAAAGGGCATTTTTGTATTATTTCTAATAATTCGAGAGCATTTTAGGCCCTTTTCCGTTATTTTAAAAGTAGTCTAATTTAATGTGGCTAAATTTTCAAGTTCCATTTTTAAACATTGATCTTTTTTCGAAGTTAGTCAAAGATGTTTTAATCGCCGGTCAAATGCAAGTTAGCAGCCATTTTTTAGTGATTAATTTCTTCTCAAAAATAAAAATTGAACCCTTACCCATTTCTCTAGAAGTTTAAGACTTTTTCTGTTAGGATCTTAAATTTTTTTTAAAGTTTTCTTAATTTCTTTAGAAAATTAAGTGACGATCTATTTTCTTTTATTTTCCCAAAAAAGAATTGGATTTTCTTAAATTACTTAAGTTTTTAAACCAATTTTTCCCTTAAAAGCTATTTTTCACAATTAACAATGGCCCTGTCTACTACTTTCATAGTCCTATTACCCATTCTCCTTAGCATCAACATTTAAAACTTCTCTTTCGCCTCCGGTCTTCTCACCCTCGTTCCAGTATATTTAGAGGTTCATTTTTTCAAAAGTTCTTATTTTTTTGTTTTCTTGTGTTGTTTTTTGTTTTCCCTTATGCATTTTTAGTTAATATCATATTATCCTTATAATGAATTTGTATTGGCTTAGCATTTTACTTCTTCCTTGGAGAAATCCAATGGTTTCATAGAAAAATAATATTAGACTAAGGATATTCTTATAAATTTATCAGTTACGATATAGTACTGTACAGTCAAGTCAAATAACAAAATTATCATTAAGCATAATAGCAAATCATACAATTTATTCAAATATTGTATTATACTATAAATTATAATATCATACTATACAATATCATATATTATGAAATCATGAAAAACCACCATCCAAACAAACGATGGGAGAGAAAAAAGATGAAAGCTCCTATGGGAAGGGATTAAAAAAGTTTTTAAATTGAGCACCTTAACATATGATAAAATATTTCTATCATATATGTTTTTCTTTTTTTGTTTTTGCACATGTTTTGAAATATGTCCCTAGTCACGTAAACTATGCCATCTCTTTTATAGTTATACACATCAAAATCAATTGGAGACTACTAAGGTCGGCTTATTTAGGCTAATGTGTATGATTAAATGAGGTGACATATTTAATTAGTTAACTTTTTTGTGTAAAAGGAACTTGAAACAAACAAAATATGTCATAATTCGAGTATTTAAATGAAATAATTGATAATATTAATGGGCTATTTGATGTATTCGACTTCAATCCTCTAAAAAAAAAAAAAAAGATACAGTTTTACTAGACATGGAGTTCAAAAATGAAATCAGGACTCTCAGAATTTGTTGTCTAAAATAAATCATAGATTTGTATGACTTGTAAACAATCTCATTAAGGGTAAAATAAGAAGTTTAAAGTTTGGCAGAAGGTGATTGATATCATGTACAATTTGTCTAGGCATATAAGTTGGCATAAATACCACGGTTATAAAAGACAAAGAAGAAGTTTAAAATCAAATTGTTACTAATAAAATTAAGTAAACATAGATTTGTATGACTGTAAACAATCTAATTAAGGGTAAAATAAGAAGTTTAAAGTTTAGCAGAAGGTGATTGATATCATGTACAATTTGTCTAGGCATACACAAGTTGGCATAAGTACCACAGTTATAAAAGACAAAGAAGAAGTTTAAAGTTAAATTGTTACTAATAAAATTAAGTAAAAGGTCTTCTTAAATTGACTAAAATAATATTTTTGAATAAAGTTGTCAAATAAAAAGGGATAATCATAGTATACGGCCATTCGGCCAAAATAATTATCAAAAAATGGTCATTCGCTATATTAGCATGTATAGTTTGTCTATATTTCATGTTTAGTCGTGCTATATTCAATTTTTGAGTATATCATAATATATATTTAGTGTATACTTTTGTATAAGTAATCTACAGTGTATGGTCAATGTATACTTCTATGACTTTTGACAAGCTAACACATGTATAGTAATGTATATTTTCTATGATTTTTGGCTATTTTAACGTAATAAAACATAGTTATATTTATTATAAATTAATTAGTTTGTTGTATATATTTGAAAGTATCTCAAGTTAAAAATCACGAAAGAGAAGAGGTTTGTAAAAGTGTTAAGGATTCAGGATAATTGGTTCAATTCAAGAAAAATTCAATCGAAGTGGTTCGAGGTATGAGTTGGAGAGATTGATTCCAATCAAGATGGTTTAGTTCAGATTTATTTAGGCCTGTGAGAGGTCAAGTCCTATCAAACCAGGCCAAATCAATTTAGTTCAAGAAAAATTCTATTTGGTTGGTCCGAGGTGCGAGTTGGGGAGATCAGTTCCAATTGAGCTAGGTTAATTTAGATTTATTTAAGCTTGTGAGTGGTTGGATTCTACTGCACCGACTGATGATCTGGGATATGGATTGGGAAGCCAGTTCCAACTGAGTTGGATTAATTCGAATTTATTTAGGTCTGCGAGGGATTGGGTTCTATCAGATTGGTTCATGATCTGGGGTATGGGTTGGGAAGACCTGTTACAGCTTGTAATTTGTATCATGATTCAATCAAAATTTCTTGAGTTCTTCTAATTTGCATCGCCATAATTATTCTCAATTTTTTTATTTTAAAAATTAATTAATTAAACTTAAATATAAAATAGAAAATAAAAATAAAAATTTTAGTAAAAACTGTCTTGCAAGAAATTTATTTTATAAAAACTGTCAATTGACAAAATTATTTACAGTTTGTTTATAGGAGAATATGTTATATTTTTTTAAAAAAAGAAATATTAATATTAAATATTTAAAATTTCATAATTCATATTTCATAAAATCTAACTATGGTATTTAATTATTAGTCAATGTAATAAAATTTAATTTAAATCAAACCATAAAATATATACTGAAAATATTAACTATATATTTATTATTGTTTAAATTTAAACATAAATTTTATATTAATATTAATTTTTAAAAAAGTAAAATTAAAAAAATAAGAGACAGAGAGAAATATAAACTGCATTGCCCTTCCATATCCCCCGCTAACAAGCACCCACATGCACGTTTTAATTGAATTAATTTAATAATTTAATAAAATAGAAAACTGCAAAACACTAAAAAAAAAAAAAGTAAATAATTGTAACTTTTATATATATAAAAAAAGCCCACTACTTTTAAAATAATTGTCAAAGTGCAGTTATAAACTCTCTTCTTTTCTTTTTTTAAGTAAAATTGATTTTAAATGTGACTTTTTAAAATTAAATAATCAACCCACACAATGCTTATAAAAATAAACCCACGTAATACTATTAAAAATAAACCGCCACACTACAAAGTAGTTTTTTTAAGAAAGTTTAAATTTAAATTGGTTAATTATCTGAAGTTGTTCTACCCTTCATCTCTATATATACATAAATACATTCAATAAAAAATTAATGAATCTTTTCTCCTTCAATTGTGTGTTTTTTTTCATTATACTTATCTTCATCTTTATTTTTGAGCGAATACATAGAATGTTTGATGACTAATCGAAGAAAATTTGAATATATTTGTAGAGAAAGAATGAAGAAAGTCCTAGAAAAAGAAGAACAATATCTATTGAAATGATTGTAAGATGAAAATAATCAAAGATAAGATACTTAATCTTGAAGAACTGCAAAATGCAAATCATTTAATTGATGAAATAATATATACATATATACAATTTTAGTGTAGAGTTTAATTTAGTTTGAATAAGGAATTTTGTGATTTGAGTTGAGGAATTTTGTTTAGTCTCATTTGATGTATTATGCATATTATATTATGTTTTTTTTTTTTTTTTTTTTTTTTGGTACTTCACCAAGTATAAAGTTTCATTAATATTTATAGAAAATTCATATAGTAAATCTTTTTCTTTTTAGATTTTTTTTTGTTAATTATAGATTATATTTTTAATTCTTCTTCTATCATATTAGCAAAAATGAAAAAAGAAACTTATCTTTAAGTACATCTATTTTAGGGTCAAAAAATTGTTTAATTTTTTGAATTCTTAAAAAAGCATTCATAGTCGTACTTTTAATTAATAAAATGGGCCCTTGGGCTCGGAAAAATTTACAAAAAAAATAAATTATAATGATGCTTATCTTATTATGCATTGTCAAGAGTATGTATTATCAGTATTCGAGTATAATTTATTAATTTTTGTTATTCAAATTATTTCGTCATAATATTCTCATTAAATTTTTAGATGAGAAATAATAAAATTTGATCATTGCTTAAATTATGTAAAAATTGAAACTAAATTAAGTTATTATTACTATATTTTATTTTTTAATTTATAATGTATATTTTATACATCTATAGAACAACATATTTGAATATCTTTGTAAGAATTAAAGTTGAAAGATAAAATTTTTAAAGATACAATTTAATGTAAGTATAACAGGAACGAATTGAGATTTTAAAATAATAAATTATATAATAAATATTTCCAGAAAAAAACTATATCCCATATATTTATCAGTAAATTTTAATAAAAGATATTTATTTATAATTTGAAATAACATGTAAAAGAAAAAACATAACTTTCATTTAATTTTACCTCAAAGAAGTATAAGGTACTTTTACTTTTTCTTTCTACGAAAACTGCAATTTTTCTTTTAAGAAATACTATCGTTTAAAGATTGGAGCGAATATCAAATTAATGAATCTTTTCTGCTTCATCTGTGTAATATTATTTGTTGAATTATTTTCCATTATTTTTATTTTCATCTTTATTTTTGGTGAATAAATAGATTATTACATGATTAGCTCAAGAAAATTTAAATAAAAAAATTAATTTTAATTAAATGTATAATAGAAATAAATAATAAAGTACCATATTGTTTAACATTTATAAATGATTTAACAATAGTTTTTGATAAGAATGTGTGTGATTTTTTTTTATGTGAAATATATTAACTATACAACTTCTTATTTATAGAAAATAATAATAATAATAATAATTCTCAAACTAATTTAAATTTTAAAATTTTCAAATCTTGCTATATATCTTATCTATTCTATATTAATAGAAGAGGATGCAGCCTCCTCATTAATTCACGTGTCATCTTATTAATCTGTCATTTGTAACTATGTTAATTAACTTAAATTTTAATTTGAAAAAATTGCCACAATCTTAGCATATATGTAGTTACTTCTTCATTTACTTGATTTATTTATTACGTTCACTTATTTTTATGGATTAAACAAATATCATGCACAACGTTTGAATGGAATAAATGTTTTCCAACCATCATCAAATATTTTAATTATTTTTTCACAACTCCTCTTTATTTATAAAAACATAAATAATTAGAACAACAACAACAATTTATCTATCTATAATAAGAGTAACAAAAACTGATATGTGTTGGCATAAAAAATTTATCTATCTATAATAAGAGTAACAAAAACTGATATGTGTTGGCATAAAAAAAAATATCATTGCATTAACAAAATCTGAAATAAAAATTTAAAATACAAACACACACATACAAAAAAAAAAAAAAAAAAACCAGTGACATCAATACACTTATTTAAGTCAAAAACTTTTATCTATCTATAATAATAAGAGTGACAAAAACTGACATGGGTTTGCGCAAAAAAAATTTATCAATGCATTAACAAAAAATACAAAATTAAAAATACAAACACACACATAAATTTTTTTTAAAAAAAAAAAAACAGTGACATTAATACACTTAGTTAAGTCAAAAAATTTTAAAATAAATAAATTAACACCACAATAACCTCAATCACGATCCAATCCCCATTACCCATTCTCCCATATTTTTTGGATCAGGTTAATATTAAATTTTCACTTTTTAAAACTTGCTTGGAACTTTACACATGTTTAGAATTTTTTAATACTATTTATTTTATAAAGAAAATTACAAAATTAAAAAAAAAAAAAAAAAAAAAA
>DF371286.1:1041-11343 GCA_000787875.1 Solanum virginianum
ATATACCTAGTGGAATCCCACAAGTGGGGTCTGGGGAGGGTAAAATGTACGCACACCTTACCACTACCTCATATAGATAGAGAGGCTATTTCCGGAAAACCATCCTGGACATATACTTGTTAGTTTTTCATATAAACTAGTTGAAACTTATGTTGATTAAGGGACTCTAAATATGTTGTTACCTTTAAATTCCACTTTCATTGAAGTTTCTTCAACATTAACGCCCTCTTCTTCTTCCTGCAGATACTCTGCATATTCTCTATCACAATGACTTGAATCAAATACAGAAACCTCAAATTCCAAATTTCCTTCATGTCTAAACACCAACAAATCTCCCAATTGCAAATCATTCTCCTTAGCAAACTTTTTCCAACCCTCTTCTAATCGCCATCCGTTCACCTTCACTAGCCACTTTTTACCCGTCCTTCTCAGTATTGCATGATTAACATGGTTCAGTCCCTTCAAATACTTAAAAAAACCTATAGGGATTTTCTGCAACACAACATAAACTTGCCCCAATTAAAAGAACTATAGCTTTCAAACTCCACAACATCATACATGCAACATATAGTCATATACTGCATTTTTCCCAATTTATGTCACACTCTTTCTTTTTAGTTCGTCCAAAAAAAGTTACATTTCCATAATTGAAAACAACTGTGTGTCTACCATAAATTCCTTACTTAAACTTTATGTCAAGTCAAAAGCAGCACGGAGCTGGACCTTGGTTAGGGGTTCATCCAGACTCTCCTCAGTATAAAAAAAATATACTATTTCTATATATGAATAAAATGATTATATACATGATTCAAATAACAATAACAACATAACCAGTGAAATACCACAAGTGGGTCTGGAGAGAGTAGAATTGCAGACCTTACAATTAACTCACAGAGAGGTTGTTTACTGAAAACGTTTGTCTCAAAAATTCAAAAGCACAGTAAATTAGATATGACAAAAAAGAAAGGAAAGGGAATATATTATATATAATTAAAATAATCTTATATATATATATTAGATGTCGAAACTCTTTCAAATAGTTATTATGTTTACCTCTTCGGAAAATCCTGAGGTATAAATTGAGATCAAGGGAGCAGTAAACAAAGGAAAGATGAAAAAAAAAAAGAAGGATAACTCACAATACCATGCTTGAAACCTTGCTGAATTGGTTTGAAAAAATGAGGTTTTCTGGAGCAATTTTCATCGCAGCGTCCAAAAATTAATGGCCTAAAACCAAAATTACAGTAAGTAGTAAACTAATAATCCAATCTATACAAATACTGAATGAAAAAAAGAAGGAAAATTACCAAAGTCGAGAAATCTTAGTAGCTACTTCGTATATATTCGATTTCTCATTTTATAATTTTCTCCTTCATTTCTCCATTCCCTGCCCCTCTGACTGCTCTGAAACTTAATTCTTCCAAATAAATGGAAAAAAAAAAAGTGTTCATGAGAAAAATGGATTTAGGGTTTATTAAGCGGATTCTCCAAGAAAGTGAACAACACACTCCAATTTCTCCCTTTTTATGAAGTGACACGCAGCACATGCATGAGATGTACTCACTACCAATAAAATCTCATTATGTTATGAACTAAATAATATTTATGATTGTCAAAATAAATTTATTTTATAAAAAAATTAAATTTTATAAATTTTAATTTTTTTTACTTCATTTAGGATCCTCATCTCATCAGCCTCTCTCCAACCCACTCTCACCCTCATAAATTTTTTTTTTTTTTACGAAAAATTTAAAATTTGTAAATTTAAATTTTTTACTTCACTTCGAACTCTCATCCCCAAAAATTATTTTACGAAAAATTTTAATTTTATAAAGTTTAATTTTTACTCTACCTCAAGCCCTCCATATCCCCCACCATGTTCCCCACCACAGCCCCCAACCCCCACGCAACCCCACCCCTACCCCCACCCCCACCCCCATACAAAACAAAATAAAAAATGTACATTTACAAAAAGTTTAAATATTAAAAACTTTAATTTAAAAAAAATCAAATATTAAAATTTTTTAATTTTACGAAAAAAATTAAAATTTTTAAGTTTTACTCCACCTTGAGGCTTATCCAAACCCACCCTAACCCCTACGATTACCCTTCTACCTCCTAAAAGAGAATTTAAATATTTATTTTTTTTAAATATTTCAAATTATGAAATAATATTTTTTAATGTCAAAAACTAGAAAAAAAAATTTTGAAGATTAGTACTAGAAAGAAGAAAAAAATTGTATTTTAATTTTAAAATAATGGTTTATATATAAAGGGATGTGGTAGGGGTAAAAATGACAATTTAGATATTTTTTATCGTTGAAATCTTCACAGATATAACATGCATGCACCCTTTTCCGTGTATGATACGTGATTTGTCATGTCAGCGCCTTGTGCCTAATTGATAAAAAATGAGCTAGTTAGAATGTCTATTTGTGTATTTTGAAAGTTTGAGTTTCAATTTAAAATTTCGTTCCAAGTTAAAGGTCAATTATGTATTGTGTGCCTTCTTTTTTCTTTCCATTTTGCCAAGCTCGAATTGAATACAAATAATCATATTTTAATATACTGAGATTTAATTTATTAAACAAAACCTTAATTATGATACAATAATCAATTCCTTCCATAATAACTTTTTTTTAGTTAATTGGGATTTTTATTAATAGAAAAACATCACAGACCCAATCCCAATTCTTATTAAAACGCACAACAAAATCTGCTTGGCCCAAAACAGACCGAGCCCAACACATACACTATAAAATAACATTTCACATCTGTATGATTTCCTAATCCGCGCCCCTTCTATTTCTCGAACCAGACTCAGGTTCCATGGACTGTTCACTGGTGTTCACTGCTTTTTGCTGCTGGAAAATATATTTGTCTGGGTTTCCTTCTCTGGTGCGATTCACGTCTGACTTCATTTTTACGTTTTTTCATGCCTTTCACTATGACTGCGTCAATCGCGGTGAAGTGCATGGGTAGCTTCATTCGACCTTCTTGACCATTGATCAACTTTCTTCAGGTGCACCAACTCATTTTGCTTTTGCTGGCTAAATGTGAATAGGGTTAGGTAGTTAGTCATTCGTTTTGTCGTCAACTTTGACCTTGTAGTGCTGTAAAGTGACGAACTATAGCTAACCCATCCCTGGTCCCTTATTATTGAGAATGATTAGTATTAATTGGACTTAGTTAATTGCTGATTTGTTTATTAATTGATTAGATGGTAGTTAGTTGTTTAATGATAGTTAGTAAGGTGTGTTCATATGTGTACGGACACACATTCTTACTGTGAACCTCACTTGTACATACATATACTACATTCAATACACAGAGAAGCTTAAGTCTTCTTCTTCCCAAATTGATTCCTCTAATCTAACTTCATCCACAAGACTTCATCTTTTTTCAGTCACCAATTCATCTTCCAACTGCTGCTGCCATGGATTTCATCATGGTATCAGAGCAGGAGTGATTCTCATCCGCTCAATTTCATCTTCACCAGCTTAATTGGTTAGAGGATCGATCAATTCATAGCGGCGATGTCGAATTCGACCAATAATGCTACTGCCGAGACAGCAGAGCGAGTCGAGATCGAAACCCTAGGGCGAAATCACCCTCTCTTTCTACACACCTCTGACACTCCAGGAGTCGTTCTCATGAGTGTTCAGCTGATCAGAATGGAGAATTATTCGATGTTGAGTAGGTCGGTGTTGATTAATCTCCGAGCAAAAGGGAAGTTGGGCCTTGTGCTTGGAACATGCAGGAAGGGGGATTACAGAGGCGAGATGCAGGAGGAAGGGGAGAAGTGCAACGCTCTAGTACTTGCGTGGATAATGAATTCGGTTTCGAAGGAGCTTCTCAGTAGTATCGTTTATGCTACTGATGCGTTGACGGTCTGGGCTGACCTGAAAGAACGATTTGACAAGGTAGACGGCTCTAGATGCTATCAATTGCATCGCGACATTTGCACCCTTAGCCAAGGTACAATGTTTGTCTCTGCTTATTTCAGCAAGCTCAGATTGTTGTGGGACGAGTTTGATGCGGTGGTTCCACCACCATCGTGTGTTTGTGATAGATCCAGATCTTATATTGATCATATCGCCTGCTTGAGGCTATTTGCTTTTTTGATGGGCCTAAATGAAGTTTACACTCACGCGCGTAGTCAGATTTTAATGATGAATCCATTGTCTACTGTGGGAAAGGCATATGCCATGATAATGGCCGATGAAAGCCAACGAGTCACTGCTGGTTCACAAGTTGGACACAATGTGCTAGATTTGGTTTTGTATGCTGGAAAAGGGAATGTTCCTAAGAAGTTTCAATCCAGAAAGTTCTGTGAGCATTGCAAGATACCTGACCATATGAGAGAGGAATGTTATAAGCTGAATGGATACCCTGCTGATTGGAAATTTAAGAAGAAACCAGGAACAATGCAGAATACCAGACATTAGAATATTGCCAATCAGAATGTTGCTAATCATGTCACAACCATACAACCTGAAGTTGAGCCTATTGGTGCTTTTGCTGATCCTATGATGAGGGGGAAGAATAGTGAGTCTGGTCTTATGATGCCTGTACAGCCAACATTCACTCCGGACCAGTATAGTAGGATATTGCACATGCTGGAAAGGGATAAGGCAACTACAAGCTCAAGTAGCCCACTGGACAACATGGTTAACATGGCAGGTATAGCTACTAAATTCAATGTTTTCTCTGTGAATAATGGCAAGACACAGGTCAGGTCTGAAAACAAGAGTGAACATTGGATAATTGATTCAGGTGCTACATATCATATGACATGGAAATTAAATAAACTTGGCCATGCATCTACTCATGTAGGCAGGAAGGTGCATTTGCCAAATGGTGACACTGCACAGGTTTCACACACTGGTAGTTGTAGGATTTTTGATGGAAAACTATTGAGTGATGTATTGGTGGTTCCCATATTAAAGCACAACTTACTTTCAGTGTCTAAGTTAACAAGACAATTAAATTGTTCAGTTAACTTTTTTCCTGAGTTCTTTGTGCTCCAGGATCTCTCAAGTGGAAAGGTGAAGGGGATTGGTAAAGAAATTGATGGATTATACTACCTGCCTGCTGGATTGCAATGTGGAGAAGACAAGAACAAACAGACTGTGATGATGACTCAAGGTCTGAGTAGAGATAAAGTCTTGTGGCACAATAGATTGGGCCATCCCTCTACAAAGGTGATGAAAGACCTTTTCACTGATGAGAACTTTGGTAGCAGTGATGAATGTAATAAGTGTCCTGTGTGTCCTCTTGCTAAGCAAACTAGATTGCCATTTCAGTTGAGCATGTCTAGATCAGTAGATGTTTTTGATTTGATTCACCTTGATGTATTGGGACCTTACAGATTTAGCACTCATAATGGTTTCAAATTCTTCTTGGCAATAGTAGATGATCATTTAAGAATGTGCTGGTTATATTTGTTGAAGTTTAAGAGTGATGTATTCTCCATGTTAAAGTCTTTTGTAGCACTGGTCAGAAACTAATTTAACAAGCAAATCAAGAAAATCAAAACTGATAATGGTTTTGAGTTCTTTAGTAGTGAATGTTGTAGCATGTTGAGCTCTTTGGGTATTGTACATGAGAGCAGCTGTCCATATACTCCACAACAGAATGGTGTGGTTGAAAGAAAGCACAGGCACATACTTGAAGTGGCTAGAGCAATCAGATTTCAAGGTAGTATTCCTATCAGATTTTGGGGTGAATGTATATTGTCTGTTGTTTACTTAATCAACAAGTTGCCTACACCAGTGCTGAAAGGAAAATCTCCTTATGAGCAATTCCATGGCCACAAGGCTAATATTGATCATTTGAGGACTATAGGATGTCTATGTTATGCAACAAAGGTAATCAAGCATGATAAGTTTTCCCCTAGAGCTGAGGTTTGTGTGTTGATGGGTTATGCCTCAACTCAAAAGGGATATTTGCTCTATAGCTTATCTCAAAAGAAAATTATGATCAGCAGAGATATTGTATTCAAGGAAGACATCTTTCCATTCAAGAATGTATTCCACAAACATAAGCCATTGTTCCCTGTTGAGCTAGTTATAGTACCAGATGAATCATCAACATATGATGCAGATGAGACCTTGTCTGTTTCTGTGCCTGTTAGTGTAGGTGATGATGATACACATAATGCAGGTGGTGTGTCATTACCAGAGTCTAATTCAACTGAACGACATGATGCTGGACATAGTGATGGACCTATTGCAGCTGAGGTGTTGCCCATGAGTAGTGCAGAAATTCCAGTCAGGAGATCTGCTAGGTCTTCTTATCCTCCTATATGGATGAAAGACTATGTAACTCAAGCTGGAACATCCCATAAACACTCTCAAAGCAACTATATATCATATGATGGGGTGTCTTCCAAATACCAAGCCTACTTATCTGCTTTTTCCATAGACACTGAGCCAAGGAACTTTGAAGAGGCTGTCAAGGACAAAAGGTGGATACTTGCTATGCAACAGGAAGTGCAAGCCTTGGAGGAGAATGGAACCTGGAACATAGTCACACTGCCTGAAGGAAAGAATGTGGTTGGATGTAAATGGGTGTTTAAAATCAAGTATAAGGCAGATGGATAGGTTCAAGGCCAGACTGGTTGCCAAGGGTTATAGTCAAACTGAAGGAATAAACTATC
The DNA here is from genome assembly GCA_000787875.1 of Solanum virginianum. NCBI lineage: Eukaryota > Viridiplantae > Streptophyta > Magnoliopsida > Solanales > Solanaceae > Solanum > Solanum virginianum. The sequence continues at coordinate 7,703 of DF371286.1, forward strand.
AAGAGACCTTTTCTCCAGTGGTGAAGATGACCACAGTGAGGTCAATCATAACACTGGCTGCCACTCACCATTGGCACATCTATCAAATGGATGTTTTCAATGCTTTTCTACAAGGGGACTTACTTGAAGAAGTATATATGGAATTGCCAAAGGGATTTTACAGTGAGAAGAAGAGCAATAATCTGGTCTGCAGGTTAGTGAAGTCTTTGTATGGACTTAAGCAAGCTTTAAGACAATGGAATGCTAAACTGACAGAAGTACTGCTGGGAGCAGGATATGTACAAAGCCATTTGGATTATTCCTTGTTCACAAAGAGAAGGGGTACTGGACTGGTGATATTACTGGTATATGTTGATGATTTGCTGATCACAGGTAATGATGCATGGCTGATAGAAGAGACCAAACACACACTCCACAGTCATTTCAAGATCAAGGACTTATGAGAGTTAAAGTACTTCTTGGGGATTGAGTTTATGAGATCCAAACAAGGCATTGTGATGAATCAAAGGAAATATGCACTTGAACTAATAGCTGAGGTAGGTTTGGGCAATGCCAAAACCAACTTCACACCTCTTGAATGCAATAAAAAACTGACCAGCATAGAGTACAATCCAGACACATGTTTTGAAGACATCTGCAGGTACCAGAGGCTAGTTGGGAAGCTGTTGTACCTCACAATCACACGGCCAGACATAGCATTTGCAGTACAGTCCTTGAGCCAATTCATGCATAAACCCAAGGTGTCACATTGGCAGGCAGCTTTGAGGGTGATCAAATATGTAAAGTTGGAGCCTGGAAAGGGATTGCTCATGAGCAGCAATCAGAACCTGCAGGATTTACAGCTACATGGATATTGTGATGCTGACTGGGCTGCATGCCCAAGCACAAGGAGATCAGTTACAGGTTTCCTTTTGAAGTTTGGAGACTCACTTGTTACATGGAGGTCTAAAAAACAACATACTGTGTCCAGGAGCTCAGCAGAGGCAGAGTATAGGAGCTTGGCCACATTGACAGCTGAAGTAGTATGGGCTACTAGTCTGTTCAAGGAGTTGGGGGTGCAGTTGAAGGAGCCAACAATCATCTATTGTGATAGTAAGTCGACCTTACAAATTGCTGCCAATCTAGTCTTCCATGAAAGAATTAAACACATCGAGATAGACTGTCATTTTATTCGCGAGAAGATATAAAAGGGCCTCATCAGACCTGTTTACATACACATGAGGGAACAACAAGCTGATGTGCTTACTAAAGCTTTGGGGAGGTCCCAACATGACTTTCTAATGGGCAAGCTTGGGTTATTGAATGTTTTCAATACATCCAGCTTGAGGGAGAGTATTGAGAATGATTAGTATTAATTGGACTTAGTTAATTGCTAGTTTGTTTATTAATTGGTTAGATGGTAGTTAGTTGTTTAATGATAGTTAGTAAGGTGTGTTCATATGTGTACAAACACACATTCTTACTGTGAACCTCACTTGTACATCTACACTCAATACACAGAGAAGCTTAAGTCTTCTTCTTCCCAAATTGATTCCTCTAATCTAACTTCCTCCACAAGACTTCATCTTCTTCCAGTCACCAATTCATCTTCCAACTGCTGCTGCCATGGATTTCATCATGGTATCAGAGCAGGAGTGATTCTCATCCGCTCAATTTCATCTTCACCAGCTTAATTGGTTAGAGGATCGATCTTATCTCTTGCATGGAGATATTCTTAAATATGGACTCTGTAATTTATTAGTATTGATGATTCGCTTGGCTTCTTTATCCATGTTGTTGAACTCCTTAAAATTGATATTTTCTAAGTCTACTGCTCTGTTAGCTAAGTAGTCTGCCAATTGACTCCCTTCTCGAAGAATATATTGAAATATATGAATTTTATTATGCATGCATTTTTTATCTCGTGCACCATTTCTGCAATAATCCATGGAATTTTTCAACTATCAATTAGATTTTTCCATAGAAGCATGAAATCTGTCTGAATAATTACTTGATTATAATTATTGACTTGACAGTGTTTGCATGCCTCTAGTATTGCCTTAGCCTCAACTATCGTGAGTGCACCGGGCTCGCCCTGTCCTTCCTATGTCTGATGTAGTGCCAGACTGATTTAACTCAGTTTTTCTATACTTTTGTGTTTTTTTCGTCTTGATGTGACACTTTCAGCTAAAGTTGATTACGTATTTGTGTTATATAATACATGCCGGCACATATATAATTTTATTAATTTGGGTTTGCCACAATCGGTAAATTATAAACACATATTTTATAATTATACATATTTAAAATATTATTTTTTCGTGAATAATTATAATATCTTATATTGTTTTTGTCAAAATTCTTTTATAATTTATTAATTTGGGTTTGCCAGAATCGATAAATTATAAACACATAAAATTATACATATTTAAAATATTATTTTTTTCATGAATAATTATAATATCTTATATATGTTTTTGTCAAAATTCTTTTATAATTTATTAAAAAAGTAAAAATGTTCGAGACGAGAGCAGTTATCTTATTATTTTACGTATGTGAGTGTCCGTTGCAATACTTGGTGAGATTAAGAATGTTGCCATCTCTTTCTTGTCTAGGCCAAAGTGGTGAATTTAAAAAAAATTTATTCACAGGGAATTTAATTATCGGAAGTTCTATAACACTAGCAGTTCTAAATACTTTTAAAATTGTTGTCTTTTTTTTTTTTTGAATGAAGCATTTATTTTTATTTTTATGTATGGCTAATAATCGAATAATTGAATCAAATAAAAAAGAAATCGATAACAATCAAATTGATAAATGTTAATTACATGTGGTTTTATTTAATTTTAATAATTTTAAAATTAATTTAATTTTGATCAATAAATAACTGACTTAAATCGACCCGTGAACATCAACTACTTAAATGAAAAAATGAATGCCCCACTACTCCAAGCTGCTCATTTTAGCAAGTAAATGATTCTAAAAATGTCCCTCCTATCCCAAGCAGCTCATTTAACAAGATGAAAAAAAACACATTTTTTTTTAAAAGTGCTAAAAAAAAAATTAAAAGAGAAGTAAAACATATCATACAATTAATCCAAAAACATTACATCTACTTCAAGTAGGATACTTTGCTTCATTGTTGCCCAATCACCAACAACTTCATATTATCTTGTGATATTTTAGCATCCTTCCCACAATATTTACCTACAAATTTTTCTAAAACAAAACATAGCATTAATTTTTTTTTAAAAAAAATATTGAAGATTGAAATGCATAAAGCATTATCTAATCATCACGACACTAATAGTTTGTGGTAGAGGACAAGTCCGATGCATTAAAGCTCCCGTTATGCGCAAGGTTCAGGGAGGGCCCAATTATAAGAGTCTATTGTATACAGCCTTACCTTGCATTTTTGCTAGAGGCTGTTTCCAAGGATAGAATTCCTTTATCTTTAACAAATGTCACGAGTTCATGAGTATGGAAAAAAATCTAGTAAGGAGCGCTTCTATTTTAATGGGCTGAACGCAGAAAACAACTATTCAACATATTCGCGAAGTGATTAAAAGGAGAGTGTCTCTTTCACCGGGAGAAGCAATCCATTTAGGGTCCTGTAAACACTAAATTAATGAAGATTTTATTTCTTCAAATGGAGTAGAAAC
>DF371281.1:3454-14819 GCA_000787875.1 Solanum virginianum
CTACAGTAAAGGTAAAGTGATATAAGGAATGTAAAGTACATGATCCCACAGCATAAGTAGAGGTGGTCTCTTATCATACATCGTGCATAGTTTCATTTGAGTTGTTATTTCACATACAATATTTCCTGCCTTATATATTCAGTATATTATCTCGTACTAACCTCCCTTACGAGGGACCTGCATTTCATGCTGTAGGTACAGGTGCTAGTAGATCTCCCCAGTAGGAGTACAGGATTTCTAGCTATGGTTACCAAGCTCCAGGTTGCTTCGGGGCTTTGCATGTCTAGAGCTTATGTATTGTATTATACAATTAGTCGAGGCAGGGCCTTCTAGCTATGGGTACCAAGATCCAGGTTGCTTCGGGCCTTTGCATGTCTAGAGCTTATCTTTTGTATTATACAGTTAGTCGAGGAAGGGCCTGTCCTGACCCTTATCAGATACCTGTCATTGGTTAGAGGCTTTGTAGATTATGTAAATTTAAGTGTGGTCATATTTTGTACTTTGGACAGCATGCCCCTAACGGCCTAGTCATATGTCTTTCCTTTTGGCTGGTTAGTGCTATTTACTTTCTTAAAGGCATACTGAAAGTGGAATTCCTTATAATGCATACAGAAAGCACATAGATATAGGTTGGTTCTCCTGGGCCTTATCGGCAACGGGTGCAAGTCCGCCTTAATAGGATTTGGGGCTCGACATGGGGACTCGCCTCTAGTCCACTCGATGCTAAGTCTAATCCCACGGAATATATATAAGATAATCATACATTAATAACTTGACAAAAACATAGATACATGGCACGAGTAGCTCTTAACATCATTGACCTCAAATGGAGATCCTAGTCATCATACACAAGAATGGGTAATCATTAACATTACCCTTACATTAGCATCAATCAAAGGATCACAAGAGGTAAAATCTTTGAACGAGGGGCTTAATCCGACCCAATAATATCATCAATATTTCCATGAATTAAAAATATCTTTAGGAAACTTAATATCACCATGAAGTCACTCAACTAATAAGACATGCTTTGGATCGTTAATTCCTTAAGAAATCATAACCGGACATTTTATCCAATACTTGGCGGGTGTGTAGTGCTAGTGTAAAACCATAAAATTCAAGAGTGAAAACATGCAAGTAAATCCTATGTAAAACCATTAATCAACACTTTGTAACACCCTCAACCAACATACATCAAAATCCTTTATCAAATCTCACATTAGATCTAAGATTTATATCTCAAAACATGCTAAAACAATCATACTTTTATGAAACGCCAATTCACTGTGCAGTGGAATTTTTAATAATCAAGACCTATGAGTAAATCAACTTTAAATCATACATTTTAAATAGAAAAGAGGATTAGGCACCATGGGCGAAAGGACCCAATGGTTGAAACCCATATATCTTAGCTTTGGAGAATTTCTTGAAGAAGACTTTAATGGAGACTTAAAGCTTGAGCGAAATCCTTAAGATCTAGAAGAGAGTCTGAGTCTTGAATTTGGGAGTAAAATATTTGGCTAAGTGTTTTGCTGAGTATTGGGGAATGTTTTAAATGATATGAGGGTGCAATATGGCTAAGTATAGGTATTTTAGTGTATGGGAACACTTAGGCCCAACACTTAAAAGTCTTGGACCGAAGTCAAAAATCGGGACATTTTTAACACTAATGCATGTCGCAAAAGGAACACGCACTTACACTATTTTTCAACTCACTTTGAAAATTCGGATTTTGCTACGATTTCTCTAAAATTTGGGTTAGACCCATTCACCACTCAATTTTGCCCCCTGAACAGGAATATGAAAGTCGACTTTTCAATATCACTTGTGGATTTTGAGATATATGGGACTTATGATTCCAGGCATTTCCGAGGCACATTTTCGGACACTTTTTGGGTCGTTTCAATATCTTCCCCTTGGGAACATATGTCCCCGAATGTCAAAGAAATGTAAAAGAGAATAGTAATCATAAAGAGATTAGCCCCAACAAAAATGCAACAATACATTTTAAAACACTATTTTCAAAATCTCAACATAAGTGTAAAATCATCATAAACTTGGCAACTTAAACATGAATACATATGAATGACACAGGGACTGAAACATAAGACTTGGAATCATAGAAAGGACTTGACATGTCATCATATGCTTAAACAGAATGAAAGAAATATAGAAATTGCTTCTCCATGCCCGCACCGGCTCGCCGAGAAACACATACCAATAGATGACTCTTCCAAAGGGTCTTGACGAACACTACATCATTATCAATCAATTTCTCCACTCATCCATCGAACACTTCTACCGGGACCTACTCCTAAGCCAACTTATCCTCCACATCACCCACAATCTCAAGGAGTGTTACAGCACTAGAGTCACCAACACATCTCATAAACCTAGAAGCATGAAGAACCAGAATAACCAAATCCATATCCATAGGCAACACCAAAACTCATGCAACCTTACCAACTTCCCTCTTCATCCTATAAGCACTCACAACCATAACTCAATTGTCATCCTTAAACACACCTAACCCACTTGGTACCATAAACCACCATCTCCCCCCTTGGGAGACAACCTCCACTCTATCATCTTTTCACCCAAAACTTCCAATACTAGAAAGGCGGAATCAAGGCCTTGCCTAATCTAGACCTCTTAACGAAAGAAGATATGGAACCATCGAGAATGATACACCACCATGCTCAACTTTCTTCAACCTAACCCCCAATCTAGCCAACCGATGGACCTCCCTAATCATATCCTTGCCATCATCATCAATAGACGCTAGGCTACTTAGGGCACCAACCACAACTGGCCTTACCGAGAAGACTAATGCACACTTATACCATAATCCTTAAGGAGCTCTAACTACCTTCTTGCTATCCACAATGCACACTTATCATATTTAGCAAACAACTGCTCATCCTCCAAGACTTGCAACACTACCTCCAAATGATTCACAAGCTCTACAAATCAAGACCTCGTCACTAGAGACCACGACAACATATCCAGGCAGGGTTTTAAGAACCTATTCAAGAAACCCATAAACATAACTGATGCATAAGTCAACCAAGCAACTCCACCAATACTGAAGGTGCTCACTTCTTGTCCGAAAAGACACTTAGGGATATCATCTACCCTCATCCTCACTTGAAGACAAAACCTGACCCAAAGATCAATCTTAGAGAAGTGATTAACCCATTGTAGTTGACCAAATAGATCGACCATCCTCAACCATCATATTACAACCTGACAGGTCCTACACTAATTGGAAGCATGCTATGCAAGTACCCCAAACTACCCCAAGACCTCCAACACATTAGGTTAAGTTCAACCAAAATCACAAGACAAGACTTCTATGCAAGAAGTATGCTATGGAAGTAGCCCAAACTACCCCAAGACCTCCAACACATCAAGCTAATTCAACTAAGATCACAAGAGAAGACTTTTATGCAATAAGATCATGGGGCAACTCTTATAGACACCTAATAACAATAATAAACTCACGTAACCATCTGGGACACACACATACACATGAATCCTACTAGCACAAGGGAATAACATAAGAAATAGCAACTCCAGGACCCATTAAATCACCTTACTCAAAACATTGGTCACAACATTGGCCTTACTTATTGTTAACTGATTCATAGGAGAAACAATAGAAGAGAACCTACGCACAAGCTCCAATAATAGCCCGCTAAGCCCAAGAAGCTCCTAATACCCAAGGAAGTCATGGCCTAGGCTAATCTCTAATCACCTTCATCTTACTAGGATCCACCTTAATACTATCACCTGGCACTACACAACCTAGGAAAGAAACCTCTTACAACCAAAATTCCCATTTCTCCTATTTAGTATCCAACCTTCTTCCTTAAACTTTGTAGTAGTACTCTCAAATGACTCACATGCACTACCTTATTAGGGAAATAAACCATCATATCATCACCAAAACCTCCATAAACCTATTAGAGTAGGGACTAAAGATCTTATTCATGAGACTTATAGGCATAAGTAGTGTACTAGTCAAACCAAAAGACACTACCTCAAATTCAAAATATCAGAAAGAGATATTCAAGGCCTCACCTACCACTACCAACAATTCTATAAACAAAACAACTTAGGTTCAACACCTCTAATTCTCACAAGATGATAAATGCAACCCCTTAGAGAGCAATTGTACCTTAAGACATGAAATGGATCTACCCTCTCTTGCTATCAATTGACCACTACATCATGACTCTTCCACTCAAGGACGGGTTCATTAGGGAATCAGGATCTACTTCTACGGATCCTACACTTCCATGAAGACACAACATGCAAACAACCATTCCATCCCTAGTATGACACCAAAATCTTCTACGCCAACTCCAACAAGCCACAAAGCAAGACCAAATGCAATACAAACCCGGATCAACACCTATGAACTTTCTAGCAACAATATACTATCAACATCAAAACCTTCAACTTACCTTCGTTTGCCTTCCTCTTTGAAGCGACATGATCAACTAGAAGAGCAAAGAATATACGTTAGAGGGGGAAACCCTATCTCAATTCTAAAGCATGACATAGACCATGAAGAAGGAAAATATTTCCTAAAATGTCTTATAGGCTCCTACTCATAGTTATAGTGCAAAACACAATCATGAATAAGACTCTAATCAACATGGTATGTTGGACTCCGAGGATCTATCAACCTAGTACTCTGATACCATCTTTGTCACGACCCAAGCCTAGGGCCTAGACTTGACCAACAAATGAGAAACCCGAAGGAACACCAAATAAGCCTCTTTGAATATCATTACACATCTTTGGTCACGAAAGTAAATAAAAAATGACAATAAGAGATAAGCATAAACAAGAGAATTGGGACTAAGGGAGAGAGAGTTAAACATTTGAGTAATATAGGCGAGTCAAAGCTCAAACATAATACATAACTTTTCCAACAACACCTCTTGATATAGAACTTAACGGGGGCCAAGACAAGCAACCGGAATCACCCTCATAGTCATAAGTATTCCAAAATAAGCAAGATTTAGTCTTAACATAAGCATGAAGAAGATAGATATTGTCCCCGGATATGAGGACTCACCAAAAGCTACCTTAATTAATCTATATAGCCACGAGGAGAATCAATTAGTATGTTTGAGTATACTAATTATGTAGGATGCAATGCAATAAAAGATAGGCAACATAGACAAAATGCATAAGTATAAGCAATAGATAGTATAATAAAAATATGGCATGTATGATCAATGGTTAACTAAATCATGCTTTGCAAATCATCCATCTTACATAGAACATAATATATAAGTGTGGGAAGAAACCTCTACCAACATAAAATAAGACCAAGCAAGCTACAACTTGGAATCCCGATGTTACCCCTACACCGAAAGAAAGGGGGAAGTTACTTGCCAAGGTAAACCTCCTAATGACTAAGTGGATCTACTAAGCCCTATGTGAACTGGGTACTCGCCTCTAGTTCTTGGTCTCGGGTACTCACCTTAAGCCTGGACCTGGGTACTCACCTTAAGCCCTCATATATAGGGTACTCGCCTCTTAGGAATTTGGGGACTTAACTCTAAACCCTTCACTTGTGGTGGCACATAGTTTTAGGACTTAGGAACTCACCTCTAGTCCACTCGGTGCTAAGTCTAATCCCACGGAATATATATCAGATAATCAAACTTTAATAACCTGAAACAAACATAGAGACATGGCACAAGTAGTTTGTAACATCATTGACCTCAAATGGAGAGCCTAATCATCATACATAAGAATGGGTCATCATCAATAGTACCCTTACATTAGCATCAATCAAATGCTCACAAAAGGTAAAATCTTTGAAAGAAGGGCTTAATCTGGCTTGATAATATCATCAATATTTCCATGAATTAGAAATATCTTTAGGAAGCTTAAAATCATCATGAAGTCGTTCAACTCATAAGACATGCTTTGGACCTTTAATTCCTCAAGAAATCATAATCGAATATTTTATCAAAAACTTGGCAGGTGTGTAGTGCTATTGTAAAACCATGAAATTAAAGTGTGAAAACATGCAAGTAAATCCTATGTAAAACCATTAATCAACACTTTGTGACATCCTTAAGCAACATACATCAAAACTCTTCATCAAATCTCACATTAAATCTAAGATTTATAGCTCAAAACATGCTAAAACATTCATACTTTCATGAAACCCCAATTCACTATGCAGTGGAATTTATAATAATCAAGACCAATGAGTAAATCAACTTTAAATCATACATTTTAAGTAGAAAAGAGGATTGGGCAAAGACTTAGACCGAAGTCAAAATTTAGGAAAATTTTAAAACTAGTGTGTGTCGCTGAAGGAACGCGCACTTACACTGTTTTTTAGCTCACTTTGAAAGTTCAGATATTGCTAGGAAAATTTTAAAACTAGTGTGTGTCGCTGAAGGAACGCGCACTTACACTGTTTTTTAGCTCACTTTGAAAGTTGAGATATTGCTATGGTTTCTCTACAATTCGGGTTAGACCTATTCCCCACTCAGTTTTTCCCACTGAACCAGAATATGAAATCAGAGTTTTGATAGCACGCATGGATTTTGAGATATATGGAAATTACAATTCTGGGCATTTTCGAGGCACATTTTTGGGTACTTTTTGGATCGTTTCAATTACTGTCTCTGTAACCTCATGGATGAGACATAGTCAAAAGGTTTATAGTAGTGCACGAATCAGAAGAGAGCTTTCATAGAGTTCAACTCTATCACATGAATTTGGAATAAGAAAGAAGTGAGACAATTCCTAATGTCCTATGGCCTTCTGCTTATGAAGTGTGGTCGACAACACACACATAAACAGGACTTTACTAGACACAGCTTCATAGACTCCCTAGGACACTTGAACTCGTGTTTTGATACCAAAGACGTGGCCGACACTTACGGGCTATTATTAGTCCCCAAGCGAACCGCTTAGCCTCATAACATTTATTCAGTCATACATTCTACTAATCTATAGAAGACATAAGAAAATAAATGGGCACATCGCATCATCTAGTCTCAAATAGCAATAAAATGAAAGGATAGTAGAAAGAAACTAGCTCACAAGTCTCAACATGTACATCTAACTTTAGTCTATGAAGCCTCTATCACTATTAGGTGGTGCCAATGACAGGCCCATGGCTACCCCAATCAAAATAAAAAGTCAAGAAAATCTAACACTAAGCAAGATGAAAATAGGTGGTGAATCCTCCGAAGTAGGAGAGGCCCACCAGTCTACTGAACGTCTCAAGATCCTCAATGGTGCGCCTGCTGATGACCTCTATCCTGTGTATCTACATAATAAAATAATGTTTTCCCAGAGGTGGACGTCAGTATGTGGAATGTACTGATATGTAAAATAGTTGAGTGAAAGCAAAATAGGTAGAATAATATAGAAACAACAATCAACATCAAGGATAGTGAAAACCAACATGTAAAATATCTATCTAAAGCAAGAATCATGTAGGTAGACTCAAGAACTTTCAACTCTCCCCTAAAACCATCTATGGGGCACATGAGAGAATAATCTCATGTTTTTATTTAGCCTTACATACCTGGAATGAAGCTCTTCGAATCACCCATCAAGAACTCTCCTCGAAGTATCCAATCTCACATTCCTCTTTCTTCTCTCTCAAGCCCTAACTTTCAAGTGTTGTGAAAAAGGACTTAGAATGGGGTTTTAGATCCTATTTACTTATCAAAATGACATAAATTGATCATGTTTTGAGTTTAGGAGGGGTTGGGAAAAGTCTAAAATGCCCCTCAAAAGATATAAAATTTTAAATTTTGGTGGAACAGGTCGGGGTAACAGGTCCACGATACAGACCATCGTGTTACTATGTAATTTTGAAAATTCAAATTGAAAAAAAATATAAGTGTGAGTCCATGATATGTCCGTATCATGGGCCTAACATACACCCTCACTGTCTTAATTTTTGGATCAAAAAATTATTTTCTGAGCCGGTTGCTCTAAAATTGAGTCGAGACCACTTCCCCACCAGTGTTTCATGTTGATCGCAAATTTGATCTCAGATTTTCCATCCATGCTTCGAAAGACGTGTTATGTGCATAATTTTATTCTAGAGATATTTTGGTAATTTCGTCGGGCATTACACACACCTAAGCTAGCCACGTAGTTATGATGCGAGTGGGACTCACTCTTACCCATTTTGGTAGTCAATACTCCTCTCATAGACTCAATATGCTCATAAACATTAACATCAATCCTTGTCATCATTTAGTCTCTTTTAGACTTGGACGTCAATTCATTCTCAAACTAGCTTCATGGAGGCACTTATAATTCAATTAGTTTTATAGGGACTATCATCATCTCATCAATCAATAGCTCAAGCCTTAGAATAATCATTAAGGAATAATCAAATAGACAAATCGTTAGAGTTCATTATGGAGACTCATGGACCATCAACTACTATCAACCTATCATCATTCTCACATTCACATTCACAACCTCTATCAAAATTCTCAATCGAGGCTCTAGACTCAATCCCTATCTTCTTTCATGCATGCTTTTAACAATTAACGTATAGGGCTTATACAATATCTCATGAAAAATATTAAATTCAAGAAAACAAGTTTATGATGATCAATGTATCAAAATATATGTAATAGATATAATTTTCAAGAATGTATTTCAAGAAATATATATGGGGACTCATGGACTCTCAACTCATCTATAACCATCTATGGGACACATGGGAGAACAATCTCATTCTTTTGTTTAGCCTTATATACGTGAAAAGTTGATATTATAATCAAGATTTGATGAATACTAGCTTTCTTGGAGAAAATCCTCGATCTCGATAGCTCCATTAGAGTCTTGAATTCGTCTTCTTGAAACCTTAGGTTATGATTTAAGATTCTATTATAGATTTATGAATAAATGAAGAAATTTGGGTTGGGTAGATTAGAATTCATGAAGAATAACTTACCTTGAGCATAAATCTTGAAAGATAATCCTAACTTCATGACTTTCTTGATGATTTCTTGAATGTTTATGTTTAGGAGTGAGTGAGAGGGTTCTTAATTATGAAAATTGATGTTTTATACGTTTTAGGGCCTTAAATAAACCCCCAAAGGTTTTCGGATAAAAGTACCCTCAAAATAAAAGAAAATAAACGTCATTGCTTATCCAGCAAGGGTCCGCATTTGGTCCATGACGCGCTCCGGGCACGGACCTTCATACAACTCTGCACTCTTTCATTAAAATTGTCATAACTTTCTACTCCAAACTCTAATCATGGTAAAATTAGATGCATTAGAAAGTCAATTCAAATATCTTCAATTTGATATATTATGGGTCACCTAACTCATTGTACTGTAGTAGATATGTTGATTTGAAGTTAACTTTTCTGTCAACTCATACGAAAACTTATTCTTTCATCTTGTGTTAATTCTTTTAGTACTATATTTATATCGTCATACCATGCTTGTTCAATTAAGTTGTTAATTTCTTCTTCTTCGCATTTAATTATTTTTTCCATATTATTTTTCTTATTTCTATTTCTGGTATTTATTTAATATGGAGAGAATAAGTATTTTATGTTCATTTGTAAAATAATTATTATCTAAGGTTGTTGTAGGTATATTCATCTTTTTCATTATTGCTTAGTTTTGATTAAACATTCCTGCTTTTCATATTTTATGTGGTCTACTTATGATAGTTTGTTATTAACTAAGGTATTCATTTTCTTATGGTTCAGTCACTACTAGCTTCGTACTTTTCCAGGATATTATCTTCCTAAACAATGCTTCAATAATTTGGTACTTGCCCTATTACAGCCACCTGCCTTTCTCGACTTTCCCACCCTGGATGGCTTAGTTCCTGAAGTTTTCTCCTCTATTTCCTAATGCTAGTAAACACTAACATAAGATATGAATAATCCTAGTTTATAACAATAATCATAAATATATCACATATTATATGTCAAACAGGAATTAAATAATTTAGCTAAGCATAATTATACAAAGATATACCTCTTCCTATAGATTCATGTTTGCTAATTGTTGCTCCATAATTTGGGAATAAAAAGTATTTTATTGATGTTTTATATTTTAAAAGGGGATATTTTTTTACAAATATGAGAGGGATGCTCCATAATTTGTAAATATTTTTTTACAAAAATAACATATATATATATATATATATATACACACAACTGAGTAAGGGTTATCAGTGCAAAAATAAGAAACTTATTTACATACTTTGTCCTAAAAATTTACATATTAGTCCCGACATAGCTTTTAACGTGTGCGGCTATGTTTTTCTTCATGTTTCCTTTGGCTTTAAGTTTCTGCTTGTCTTTATTTCCTTGAAAGATTGTTTGCTCTATGTCACTTTCACTTTAGCTTTATGTCACCATCTTCTTTATTTCTTCAAAGACTTTGCTTTTTGCTTTACTTTTTCTATTACGTAGTTTTTGTTTTCTTCTTTGAAAGACTTTGTCATCTTGATTTATCTTTTTCTCCATATGTCATTTTCATCATAAGACTTTTGTTATCAACTCTTGGAAATTTGTATCCGTTTTCATTTCCTTTCAAGACTTTTGCTTTTGTTGGTAATTGTTGCCATGTTTTTCCTTCCTTTATTGGATAATTCTAATAATGTAGTACTAATTCCTATAATACATTTGTTGGCATAAAAATCTGATAATTTCACTGCTGGGATAATTGGTTGTGTGCTTATCTCCTCCAGGATTAAATAGTCTGGTGTCATTCCAATTTTTATTACTGTGATAACAGGTTTAATTTCATCAAATAATATCTCCGCCAGTGCTGAATAAAATCTAACATAAAATAATTGTCCTTTGGTAACTCTTTTGTAGTTCATAAAACTAATTTAATTTCATCAAATAATATCTCCGCCGGTGCTGAATAAAATCTAACATAAAATAATTGTCCTTTGGTAACTTTTTTGTAGTTCATAAAAGCTTGATATAATTCTACTATTTTAATAAGTTCTTCTCCAATAACGGTATAGGCTGTTGAAATAAGTCCATAGGAGTAACATGTTGGTAATAAGTTTGGATTTGTTTCGGGTAATGCTAGTAATTTGTTGTGTATTTAGGAGGGTTTGAATTTTTTCAATATTCACTATGTATGTTCTGGCTATATGGTTGAAAGTTTTCTTTTCTTGGTGTAACGAGCTGACATAAGTTTATACTTGGGGTGGTATAAATAATTCTTGTTTTTGTATGTGAGGTGGGGCATAAGGTCTTTCAAATATCTTATTCAAATTGTAATTTCTCTTTTTTGTAGTAACTGTTGTAAATGTTTCCTCCTTAGATGTTCCTGCAATAAAACTTTTGTTAGTAACTTGGGTTTTT
>DF371280.1:1064-11584 GCA_000787875.1 Solanum virginianum
CCTCTTGCCACCCCTACCCCTAACCTCCGACCCCGACCGACGACATGACCCTAGTCCACCATTATCTCCTAGCACCACGAAACTACAAAATTGATACTCCCTACAAACAAGTATTAACTCTCTAAGCTACAGAAGCCACAATCTAACGAATATACATGTAAAACAACAAGAGAACTACCAATCAACAGCAATATACAATAATATACAAAATGAACAACAATATACCATAATAGTATACAGCAATATACAACAATATATACAGTAATATACAACAATATATATAGCAATATACAATAATATATATCAACACACAACAATATACACTAACAATATGTAACAATATACAACAATATACAACAGCAGTAAATTTCTGGAACAATGCTATCAACAGGCAATCAAGGGCAGTCACCAAAATTATGAAATAATGCTCCAAAAATAGAAGCTTGAACAAGAAAGAAAAGGGGAAAATGGAGGATACCACCTGATTATTCTGGCAGAAAAATAAATCTGAAACCTTGTTTGTCAGTGCCGGAGCAAGAAGTCGCCGAAATTGCTGTCTGGTCGTCGAATTTGCTAGAAAATAGTTGCCGAATTTACTAGCCAGAAATTGAGTATCTCTGGTCGCTGGCAAGAAACCCTCGCCGGAATAGCTTGATAATACCGGTGAAAGAGATGGCCGAAATGATTCGACCAAAGAAGATAGAAAGAGATCGCCAGAAACCCACTGACGTTTGTTCCAGCAAGTACTAGAATGGAGCGACGATGTAGGTCTGGAGCGACGATATAGAAGCAAAATCAAAATAGTGATTAACAAACGTAGCTGGAATGACGGCGATAAGAGCTGCTACAACTGACAAACCCCAAACGCAACCAAGCAAAGTACGAAAGTTACAAGATCTCACCAAGATGACAACTTAGACTCACCGGAACAGAGATCGGAGAAGTTCCCGACAAACTCCAAACGCAACCAAGGGGAGTACAAAAGTTACAAGATCTCACCAAGATGACAACTTAGACTCACCGGAACAGAGATCGGAGAAGTTCGCCGGAGATCGGCGAAAGTTAAAAGTCGTACCGAATTTAAGAAGAAGAAGACGAAGAAAAAGAAGCAAAACTGCAGGATAAAAAGTTGAAGTTACCTGAAGAGAAGTCGCCCAAGGAGAAAATCAAGTTCACCGAAGAAGACCAAGTTCGCCGGAGATGATGAGAACGGTATATTTAAGAATAGGCACAAAATTTGGGATTTCAGGTAGCAAACTCAAGATTCGGAAAAGAAAACCAAAAACAAAAGTAATATAGAGAAGCACTCGTTCCAAGAAATTTTGCAGTAGCATGGGGAGATGATGTAATACCCCATAAAATTACCAAAATACCTCTAAAATACATCATACGCACAATGCGTCTTCGAAAGCTCTAATGAAAAATCCGAGACCTGATTTGTGATCAGCATGGAAAATTGAGTCAGAAAATAATCTCAATCTGATTTAAAACAAATCGGATTGAATTACGAAATTACACTTGAAGTGCAAAAACAGTGGCTTCTCCGCGCCTCCTCCGTGACGCGCCAAGGCACGGAGTTATACTTGGTAAGTTTTTTTAGTTGTTGACTTTTTCAATAGGAATGAAGTTTCCAAAAAATTTCACAAAATACGCAGGTGCGCCCCCCCTCCGCGACGCACACCAATGTACCAAAATTTTACTTATTTTTTTTTATTTCGAGAAGGAAAATTTTGTCCTTCCCAATATATTTTAATACCCCAAAACATAATTTAAAGCATATTTCGTACAAAAAGGGTTTCAAAACCCATATTTTTTCTAAGTCTTTTATGTAAGTTCTGAGAGAAGAAGAAGAGAGAGTGTAACAGTTTCCAGAGAAATCCAGAATTCTTGGAAGAAACTTGAAGATTCTTCATCCTAGGTATGTAAAGGCTACCCAAAAACATGAAATTGTTCTTCCATGTACTCCTTGTAAAGTTAAGTTGTGAATTGATATGGTAGAGTCTTGAATAGTAATTTCTTGAGAATTTCTTGAATATTATCTTTATTTCTTGAATATTATCTTTAGATTATATCTCATATCTTAAATTGATGATCATGATGTTTGAAATTACTTTATACATGCAATATTTTATGTGCTTATGAACTGATCCTTGTAAATTCTCTGTTAAAGACTTGATAATGAACTTAGGGGGAATGTCTAGAGCCTCGGTTGTCTGAATGTGATGCTTGATTGAGTTTGAGTCATGAGGTGAGTATATTGATGACTGAATTAGCTGAAAATAGTGTTAATGGAGTTAAATGAAGATTGATTCTTAACTTGAAAGGATAGTCCTGCTCTTTGAGTTAATAGATGCTGAGATGAGGTAAATGTTCTTGCCCGTAAGGGTTGAGTGATGGAAATTCTTGATGAATTGAAAGAGTTATGAGCATGTTGAGTCCTGGGAGGAGTATTGAGCCCGAAAAATGAGTAAGAGCGAGTCTTACTCCCACTCATTAACTACGTGGCCAGCATAGCAGAGGATTGAATCGTGAGAACCGATGTTTCCTTAGTCCCAAAAAAGGACTTACTATTATTATAAACCCCTGATGTACGCCCTTTCACCCCGGCAAGGTACTGGGCGGATGCAGCAACGACATCTCTTTGTTGTACCATCACTAGGTGATAGGTGAATCCTGTAGGTCCAAGAAACTCCCTTCTCCTGTTCTCCTTCCTCGGCTCAACCAACCCGTCGCTACCAACGCCCTTCATCTCCTTTATTTCCCCGCTGGAAAACCCCATGGAGAACGCCACCCAAACCTTCACCTAAACTCCACCCAAATTAGCAAAACCCACCAAAACGCCACCACAACCAGCCACAAAATCAACCCCTTCCACCACTACCTACGACCCCATGTAACAACCAAACTCGTCGGATTTAAACTACCAGAAAAAGCCTAAGACCCCATCGCCATTTTTTGATCTCTCCCACCTCGAAACTACTGGAAAACCCCAACCAAAACCCCTTGTCTACCCAAAATCCATTTCTCCCTCAAAACATGATGCAACTGGCCAAGCTCCATTTAATGATGATGTCCGTGAATCAGCCAGAAATCTCGAGATAGGGCCATTTTTGGTTCAATTTCTTCTACTTGTCATCATTTCTTATCTGTTACTTCTTTCCCATTTCCACTCTATTTTATTTTTTGTGCTTAAAACACTATTGTGCTCTCTTCCATTAGAATTTTAACCATTATTATTATTATTATTTGTTTAATTTACCTGTTGGTTAGTATGTGTGTGTGTGTGTATATGTATATATATATATATATATATATATAAGATTACATGTTTAAACATTTTAACTTGAACCCGTTGTGCTGGCTGAATTGATGATCCATTCGCTGTAAATCATGTTTTGATTAATTTTGTTAAGTTTATATTTCATTAATTAAATTAGATGATTATAGAAAAGATTTCAGACGTTTGAATGGATTGACAGAAGTTTGCACAATAATGTGGCTACTAAGATTGTTTATGGTATAATTGGATTTTCTTTTTCTCTAAATTAATTGTGAAAAAGGCATAGTGTGTCATAACTTGGAGCTTCACACCGTTTTACACTATCCTGGCTACACCTCTTAAGCCTTTTGCTATCTAATGAGCTATCCTCAATCCACTACTCCTACCAAAGGGCACCTACACCACACTCATACACTAAACTATGGGGAGCCCTTTAGAGTAATTCCCCAATTAATTCTATCACTATCACAATGTCATCTCCCTTTTCACATGACTCCTCATACTTTAAGCTTAAGGTCTAGTACTAACATGAGCATTATACTCTCCTGTCATATCATCCTAACTCATAACTACCAGATAAAATTTTAGAAACCCAGGCCTAATAAAACCTCATAGCAAATACTCAGTTAACATACCTCACACTTATAGACTATCTTGGATATACATCTTAGGCCCTCTTCTTATCTAATGACTTAGCCGCAATTCACTGTCTTCATCTAAGGATCACATACAATGTTCTTGTAACATAATACTTCTTTCAAGTCAATAAATTAATTTCTCACTAATACTATGCCAAGTCTACTAGACAAAACTGGGTCATCTCAGTGGCATATGAGGAGTTGTACATCTGGTACAATTCTATCCCATGCTAGACCTCCAACTAACAGTGTCACTCTCATCCTGTTGTCCCCTCTTTACATGATACTCACTTAAAATTCAAGCTTAAGGTTTAAAACTAAACACATGCATCCACACTTCTCATATAAATATATATGCTTTAGTAACTCCAAACTACTAGGTAAGGACAAGAATTATTAGATCACCAAACCTCATGATAAGAATTAATTCTCCAGCTCATGGTCTGTCTAAGTATAATCTATCATCACACTCCTTTTCATGAGTTAGATAATATATGCTCACCCATTATACCCTCTTATCTAGCTAAGCTTATAACTCTATAAATCCCATATGACTCTCTTTTTCACAATCATAAGCCTAGCTTAAATCTACTACCTTATGCCCTCTGTTCTTGTACTCAGCACATATACTTACCATTACTAACACAATGTTACTTAAACCTCAACTCCTTTTATGTTTGAGTGTGCACCTTCTTACACTAACTAAAAACTCTTCTTCTACCTCATCATGGAAGCTAGGGGAATATTAACTATCCTTTAACCAAACTTAGAAGGGTCCCAGATTTTCACCACATGACCCCTAACTGCCAACTTCAAGCAATTCCTATTCTCACTCTTCATGATTTCTACATTGTTCTAGCTCTAGCAATATTCTATCACATGGTTTAAAAAGGCCATCAATCACTTTCTCTCAAGGGGAGAGGATACTACTAAGTATTAGAGACATAACTTAACTTTTCTCTCAAGAATAACATCTGCAGAATGATTTAGGGATCATAGTCTGGAAATATATTATATCTTGCTCTATCTCAACGCACGATTCATATGAATAAGAGTGCAATAGTATGGATCGATAACTCAAGCACACTAATTGGCTCATCTCAAGCCTAGTGTAGTCTCTTTGCTTCCTGAATACTTTATCTAAATGTAACTCAACAATAAGGATCTAGAATTCTTTGTTCCAACCACCTTAATTATCAGAGGTAGTCGAACAAATCTGGAAACCACATGAATATAGATGTGTTTCTTAGAAAGTAACTTTATTGCATGATCTAGCATATAAAAGAAGCAAAACTTTTCTTAGATGTCAATAGTCCCTTATTTACAGAAGTCTCACAACCATAAATAAGATCCTACAAACACAGCTTCATAGACACCCTAGGACACTTGAACTCCATGCTTTGATACCAAGTTTGTCATGCCCCCAGCCTACACCCTGGATGTGGCCAGCACTCGAAAACCATTACTAGTCCCAAGCGAACCACTTGGCCTGGCAAACTTGCTTAGTGGAAGACAATAATACTAAAATGAACTAGAATTGGCTCAAAGTTTATGAACTTAAAATAAAATGGTAAAGTATACAACTTAACTCAAAATCTTTCAAAGAAATAACTTGATACAGTGTCTTTCTAGTCTACGAAGTATCTAAAGTACTGACTCTGAATAAGGCATCGGAGTAGGCTCATGGGTACCTCAACAAAAATAAATACAAATAAATGAAGACTCTCGAGCTCCTCTAGGTACTGAGAGGCCTCACCGACCGCTGATGGTGACTGGCCTACTGAGCATCTGCTAACATAGACATCTGCATCTACATCATGATATGATGCAGTGCCAAAGGCGTCAGTACATGGAATGTACGGTATGTAAGATGGCCAAAAAGTACTGAAGATAGAATACTTACTTTAAAACTGCACCCGGAGGTAGCTTACTAAACAAAAATATCATCTGCATCATGATACGATGCAGCGCCAAAGGCATCAGTACATGGAATGTACGGTATGTAAGATGGCCAAAAAGTACTGAAGATAGAATATTTACTTTAAAACTGCACCTGAAGATAGCTTAACTAACAAAAATGAGTCATGCATGCGAAATACATATACATATTCTTAAACTTGTCAAAAGTGCAACTCAACATAAAAGAAACACTTATGTTAACGCATTAATGAGTATAGCTAAATATATATAAAATATAGTACTCAAAACTTAGCTCTGTACTTGGCTCAATTCAATTAAATATGCAACATAAATAAATAAATACTAAATCTCAATATATTGAATAATAATATTTACTTCTTCGGGAGTTTCTCTAACTGACAACCATCACTATGAGCTTCGTTATGATACAACATCTTGCCCACGCTAACAGAGTCATCCTGTACTTTGTCGGTGTAGTATACAAAGGGCTAAGGGAGTGGATCCATCCCAAAACTGGGTCATCTCAGTGGCATATGAGGAGTTGTACATCTGGTACAATTCTATCCCATGCTGGCTACATAGTTTATGGGGTTGGAGTTATCTAAACTCGTACCCACCTTGGTGCTCAATACTACTCCCAAAATATGCACTGTGCTTATATTTGAAAATATGTCCCCCTCTAGGGGTAACTGAAAGTATACTGCTTGGAGCCTTGGCTCTAAATGTTTACTTTAAACTAGTTTTTTTGAAGTTGTTTTATAATTTAATCTCAAAAAAATCTGTTATCTAACTGTACATAAGTCTGCTTACATACTAGTAGTAAAATAATCATTCTTCCATATAAGTAAAAACATGCTAGAAAAATTATTCTCAATCAATCATGATTCTTGTAACTGTAATATACTTTATGATGTAAAGAACATGCTCAACAATGAAATTCTAAAAATAGGAATAGAAATTTCAGTAAAAGTTTCATGAGAAAACCTCAGTATTCACAATACTTCACAGGAATGAGGCTGATCTGGTTCTTGACTAAGTTTCGTTCTATGGACATGGAATAACTTTATAAAAATAATTTTTAGATAGCCTTGCATACCTGGGAAAAGAATTCTTGAAGAATTGGGAAGAATTCTTGAAAGTCCTAACTTTGCATCTTGAATATACGCTTGAGTTTTCTTGAGGGCATTTTTGAAGAATGAAGGTGTAAAATAAACATTTAGAACTTAAATTTGACTTAAAATCGACTAGATTAGGATTATAGGGTATGGAAAAGGTCGAAACTACCTTTCCTAATTAAAAGAAAAAAAATAGCGCGATTTTGTACTAGTGCGCATCGCACACCCGTGTTAATTCACTAGTTTTCGCAAATTTTCAAACTTCGTCGCAATTTTGAAAAAAACCAAAGTGCGATTTTGCGTCCCTAGCGCGTCGCGAAAGGGGTGCAGAAACTTCACTGTTTTAATTTTTTTTTGGAAAAACATAATTTGAATTGGTCACGTTAAAATCAAGTCGAGACCATTTTTCGACTCAGTTTTTCACACTGATCGCAAATCCGGTCTCAGATTAGTTATCCTTCATACCAAACGACCCCTTAAGTCGTAGAAATATATTTCTCTGAAGTTGAAGTCTTACCTTGGGAAGTGAATGGGGAAGGGAAGGAAATGATAGTTTTCCCATTGTCTAGTCATATCCAAGCTCAACTAGCCCCTCTAAATTAATAACCGTAGTGGGTCTTTTAGGTTGTGATTTTTTCAACGAGTTGTGAGAAGGATTGTAGGCTTTTTGAAGGGTTGTTATTTTTTTAATACAAATATTGAGTAATTATTAATTATAATAATTAATTTTTACTTCAATATTGATATTATTTAATATTTCGTGGAAGTTGATACACTTATTTAATGCCTTGGGAAGTGAATGGAGAAGTGTATTTAAGTCATGGGCAAATATTTCTTAGAAGTTGAAGTCTTACCTTGGGAAGTGAATGGGGAAGGAAATGACAGTTTTTCCATTGTCTAGTCACATCCAAGTTCAACTAGTCCCTCTAAATTAATCAACGTTGTGAGTCTTTCAAGGAGTTGTGATTTCTTCGACGAGTTGTGAGAAGAATTGTAGGCTTTTTGAAGTGCTGTTACCTTTTTTAATGCAAATACTGACTAATTATTAATTATAACAACATAAATAAATAATTCAAATCGATAAAAATTTATTAAACTCATCAAATAAGAAATGCAAATAAAGCCACCTTAAACCACTCAAAATTTGTCTTCCTTAGGGTCATCTTGAGCCACTCAAAATTTGTCTTCTCAAGACCCACCTTGAGCCACTCAAAATTTGTCTTCCCAAGGGACATCTCGAGTCACTAAAAATTTGTCTTCCCAAAGAGATAAATATTTAATTTGGCACAAAAAAAGTTAACAAAATTTATAAATTTTTTGTTGTTCATAATGAAAATCTTGCTTGCTTTAACAAGATGTGGAATCAAAGTATGTACGATTACTTGTTAAAAATATACTGAACTCAAAAGGATGACAACTTCAGAAAGAAAGAAACAATATAGTGAACTCAAAAGGTGGAATTTCTTATATTAAGGATGACAACTTGCAATTGTTATGATTAGCTAATCCAAGTAATAAGAAGAGTGAATTAACAAACAAAAATGAATTTACAGGGGCACATCCAATTAATAGTAACAATGAGAATGAAATGTAGTAATTTTCAAATAACAAAAATAGGGGAAAATAACATTAATCTCCACAAAAATCAATAATCCATAGCTAGTTCGAAGCCATAAAGACACAACAATTCTTGACACTTCGAAGACATAAAGCCACAATAATTAAAGCAAAAATTGAAACTTGAAGAAAAAAAATCAAACTAAGATGGTAATCACACAACACTCAACATCGGGCTATATCATAATTCTTATCCGGATATTATCTATTAGCACCACCCCTAGCAGTCCTTCTACGTCCAACCCGTCTCCCGTCACCCCTCCAACCTTGACTAGTCTCACCCTCTGGGGCTGCCTCATAGTAAGATATATTCCATCGACCACCACCTCTCCTAAATATGTTATCTCGAGCAGATCTATTCATGTTCATCCGAGGCCTTCCACATGAGCGTACTTCCCTTGGATTTCTAATGAATATAATATTATTATCCGAGTCTGGATCACCAACGCTTGAGACAGCCATGTCATCATTCCAATCCATGTATGCACTGAAACGACCTTTCAATATATTTTTAAAGTCCACATATTTAATGTTGTTGTCCAAAACAAGATCATAGTTCCTATCAAACCATTTTTTCAAGGAATTGTACTTCTTGTACTAATCTGTCATTGTTGGATAGCCTCCTGGAAAAAATTTGCACAAGTGAGGCTGAATTACATCTCGTCTCCACCGACGCAAAATATACCTATCATGAAAATTATTAATATGTTTGAGAGACATAGTCCTCAAAATGTGGCAGCAAATGATACCTTCACTTTTGAAATTCATGCAATTGCATTAGAGATATTGATTATCCGGTCGATACTTCGTGGTGTAGGCAAAATGATTGCAATGAAAATTACTCTTGATTGAATGTGTCACGACCCAAAAATTTGGTGTGATGGCAATTGCTCAATCCCACCAGAACAAGTCAGTCTTAACTCAAGGGGCAATAAACATATCATGCGGAAGTAATTAACTTAGAGTAAATAACTTAAACTAAGAATTTACCAGAACAAGTCAAACTTAACCCAAAGAAAAATAAACATAACGTATAGAAGACTTAGAGTAAATAACTTAAACTAAGAATTTTCATAAACTTAAATACCACCAAAGGATTGGTTGTCACGCGTACAAGCTACTAACAATATAGAAAAATCAAAGAAAATACAAGTCCAAATTGTCCTTCTTCTCGAATAGAACAAGTACAAAGAAATAGGAACACCAGAGTCAGCCAGATATCAACAGCTACCTCTCTACATCTCCTGGGAAACCTTGGAGGATCAAGGAAAATACTATTCACTGTCCGGACTCACAACCTACACAAGTGTAGAAGCAAGAGGTGAGTACCAAATACCACACGGTACCCAGCAAGTCAACGAACTAAACAAAGTAAGTCCAATAGAATACACAAAGTCTTTTTATAGGCCACCTCTGCAAGAGGTGAGTACCAAATACCACACGGTACCCAGCAAGTCAACGAACTAAACAAAGTAAGTCCAATAGAATACACAAAGTCTTTTCATTCCATCCTACTCCACAACCATAACCTGCATAAAAAATCAGTCAACCCAGCAAGATATTATACACAGTAAATCATTATCCTACTTCTAAGTCATAGGGAAAATTACATAATTTATCAAGTGTCATTAAATCAATATCCAACTAATCATGTAAAGACATAAACAAGTCAAATGATGTGATAAATATCCAATCTCAATAGCACTCCATATAATCATAACAAGCCAGAGCATTNCAAAGACCTTGGCATCATATCTCGACCGGTAAAGACCTCGGTCCCAATTCTCTTCTTTCTCACTCATATCAATAGTCGGAATCAATGCAAAAAAATGCGCGTTATGGAACGAATAAACATGATATGAATTCCACAAATAAATCCATTCATAATCTCCAACCACAGTAATATATATATATATATATATATATATATATATATATCTAGAAAATATA